>MJUU01074160.1:141447-166650 GCA_002080025.1 Modiolus philippinarum
CAGGCTCAAGTGATCTGAGCTGGTATATCCAAAATCTCTCTCTGAGTTTTCGGACTTCTTTGTCCCAAGATGAATTACATTCAATGATCTGAAATGTAATGTCCTCAAGCCGATGCCCAGTTCTTAAATTATGCCTGGTAAGAGGACAGTCCCTTTCTTTCACACTAAACGAACGATGATTGTTAAATCGTTTGTTGAAGTTGTCCCCCGATTCCCCAACATACTGTAGTTTGCAAGACTGACATGTGAGGACATAAACAGTGTTTTTAGACCTACAGTTCGAGTCCGCATAAATGGTGTATTGTTGCCAAGTAACAGTGCTAGAAAATGTTTTTTTCGGTATTGGCAGCTCGGCAGCAAGCACAGTTACTCCTACAGCAAGGCCTGTAGCACCCTGTTGTTGACTGAGGCTTTTTTTATATTTTAGCTGTAACAAGGACGTCTTTTATATTTCTTGGCCTACGAAAAGATGTTAACGGTGGGGCTTTAAAGATTTTAGTCAAACAGGGATCATTTTCTATAAGGTTCCAGTGTTTACGTATAACTCTTGGGATCGGCTTTAGGTCTGGATGGTATGTAAGTACAAGAGGAATTCGTTCTGTTGCATTTTTTCTTTGTACTCCAGAAGATGAGCTCTGTCAATATGTTTTACCTTCTCAAAAGATGTTGAAATATTTTGGTCTTTATAACCACGTGCAACAAGATGGCTTCTGAGTTCGCCGAGTCTGTGGTTTTGTTTTTGTTCCGTTGAAAAAATTCTTTTGACGCAGACTGCTTGACTGAAAGGGATGCTTTTAGCACAGTGAGGTGGGTGACAGCTACTCGGAGAGAAAAATTGGTGCTTGTCTGTCTTTTTAGTATGGAGATCAAATGTCATGGTTCCGTTTTGTAAAATTGTGGTGGTGTCCAAAAAAAAAAAAAAACAAATTTTATCCGTTGATGACTCGGCAGTAAATTTGATAGTAGGATGGAACTCATTACAATACTGCAAAAGCATTTCAAGTTGTTCAGCTGTTTCATTCCACTTGAGATCTATGTCATCAATAAAACGGAACCAAGACATTGGTCTGCATGGGGCATTCGAAAGGAGGCTTTGTCCTAATTCTCCCATAAAGATGTTGGCATATGATGAAGCTAGCTTTGTTCCCATGCTTGTTCCATCTATTTGCAGATAATATTCATCGTTGAATACGAAGTTGTTGTTTTCAAGCACTAATTTAAGAAGTTCTACAAGACACTTGGTGGGAGGGTATTGGTCCTTTCGACTGTTCCAAATAGTTTCACAAGCACGTATACCTTCATTTTGAGGGATATTGGTATATAAGGAAGATACATCCATAGATACTAAGATGGCATTTTCAGGAAGGGGATTTAATGACTCCATTTTCTTTAAATAATCCGTAGTGTCCTGTATGTATGAATGAAGTTGTTTTACATGAGGACGGAGATGGAAATCGACGAATTCCGATATTGTTTCTGTCGGATGATCATTTGCCAAAACAATTGGTCTTCCCGGCACGCCTTCCTTATGCAGTTTAGGTAGAAGATAAAATCTACCGGCTTTCGAATCCTCCTTTGGTAATAGATATTCATAAGTTACATTGTCGATGTATTTTTTAGTATTCATTTCAGAGAGTGTTTCTTTAATTTTTGGGGTAATTGATGGTGTAGGATGTTCAGACAATTTTTTTAAAACTTTTTGTTGGCAAGTTGTCGATTTCCTTCTGTAATGTAGTCGTCTTTGTTTAGAACAACTACTGCACTCCCTTTATCGGCTGGCTTAATAATAATATTGTCACGATTTTTAAGCGACGTCAAGGCTTCACTTTCTTGTTTTGAAAGGTTACGTTTTCGTTTATTTGTGACAAGTGCCTTTGCGTCCGACTTAACCAAATTAATAAATGATTCCAAATTTTCATTTTTACTTTTCGGGGGATTCCATTTACTTTTCTTCTTGAATCTAGATATGGGTGCATCTTCCTTATTGTCATCACTGTCTTCATCGCTCAATCCAGCTTCCCTCCAGTTTTTCTTTTACTGTTGTAAAAATATTCTTTTAGTCTCAATCTTCAAGCGAAATTATCTAAATCTGTATCAAAATCTAAATTGTTAATGTTAGATGGTACTGGACGAAAGTTTAAGCCTCTGTTTAACAGTTTGATCTCGGTGGGACTAAGCTCAGAAGATGAAAGATTAACAACAATGCTGTTAATTTCTTTGTTTTTCTTTTTCTTAAATCTTCTATTTCGTTGAGGTTTTGATAAATCTGTACAGTTTTTAGAGATGTTTGTTTAGCATTATAAGCTGTGTTAACTCGGAAAAATTTCTTTGATTGTTTTGCTTTATTTTTCCTCTGTTCTTTTTTTTCTGTATCAGAGAAATGTTTTCTGATATTAGTTAGTTCATGTGGTGTTAATGAAGAAAGTTTTGTATTACAAGATTTATCTCATTCATGATAGCCTGTGTAGAATGTACAGTAAACGAAAACATAAGTTGGAGAAGCTGTAAAGAGCAATTAAACGGGATACTATTCCAGCGTTCCATGAATCTGGTTGACTTAATGCCCGGTATTTGGGATTTAGTTTGATTTGTAAACCTTTTGATATTACTCTGTTATCGATGTATGCCTTTAAATTCGAGACATGATGTTCTGTCTGAACTTTTTTCTTAGTTAATTTTCTGAGGTGTTTTGGTTTATATTCCATGGTAGTTGTGGAAATATAGATATAAACGGATTACACAGATGTAGTGTAATACAAAATGTAGAAGTGTCTATAAATAACAACAAACATTTATATCTAAATATATATATATAGTTTATACAGTGATTTCTTTACCATAGTCTATCAGCTAGCCCCTGAAAAATAAATTGCTGGATACCCCGGTAGACGAAATTTTTTTCTTCTAAATCTGTTCCGTTATAATAGATCTTTAATTTTTTGGATGCTTTACTCTACAGACTCTGCCGAGAACAGTTACGACAAGGGGCTCTTTAACAAAAGCCTTTAAGGAAATAACTTTGAACTAAAATCAAGTAAGAAAAAGTTCACTACCATAGAAACCTGACAAGCTGACCTCCCTTAAACAAGGGGAATAACTTCAATTAATTTAAATGTCATGTTTTTTTACGTCCGGGGAACGCCTTCTTGACGGTTGATGTTTGAGATTTTATGTAGACATATTAAACCAAATCAGCTTCCTTTTCTATAATTATCCATACAAAGATGATATCACAATACAATTACAAAATGATTAAAATATCTCGATATCAACCATTCACACCAACAAAAACTTAGAGACCATGCAACATACATACTGTACAAATAACTATAGAATCGTATTGATGTAGCACGAAGAAAAAATATCTCGAAATTATGAGATAATATCTCACAATTTTGAGATAACATCTGATAATTATGAGATATTTTTTCATAATATTATGCAATCATTATAAGTTAATACGTCATAATAATGAGATAAAAAAAATCTAACAATTTTAAGATATTATCTCCTAATAACGAGATAACCATCTTATAATCATAATTATGAGATAACATCTTATTGATTATGAAATATTATTGCATAAAAATATGTCATCATTATGAGATAATAATTTATAATAATGAGATAAAAAAACATATCATAATTTTAAGATATTATCTAATAGTGAGATAATTTTCCTTTAATCATGAGATGTTATCTCATAATTTTATGAGATACTAGTTCATAATTATGAGATCTTATTCCATAATTACGAGACAGTTTCTCGTGATTTTGAGTTAATAAGTCATAAAATAATGAAATAATATCTCATAATTATAGTAACGAGATTCTATTCTTTATGAAGGTTTTTGCCTCTCTTCATAACAGTTTACCAAGAAATATTTCAAATTCTTTACAGTAATTTAACTTGCATTCAATTGCCATTTGATTATAATAAGAACATATTAATTACAATTAAAGTAATGTACAGACAATGGGACCTGAGATATCTAAAACAGCAGCAGTAGAATACCGAAGGAACAATATAAGTAATTATCACAAAAATCTAAGTACAAAGGTAATATGGCAAAAACAGGAACACAGAAAAAAGAAGACAAAGCAAGAACGTGAGACAGCCACAACGCACGGAGGATTAAATTATAATATAACTCACTTATACGTAGAGTTAAAGAGGTGTACCATTCTGATTCCTTTACAGTTTTTTATAGACGCGATATAAGACAGCATTATTAAAACCATTATGTATGTCAATTCAAATCAACTGAATAAATCAGATATTTATTCATCGTTGTCACTTTTGTACTCAGATTCGTCAAATGATGCTCTAGTACTGCTATTTTGACACTGTTGAGAACATTTGCAACCATCAGTAAATGCCATGCTTTTGCTTAATTGTATATATTCGATAGTATTTCCTATGATACCCCCCTCTGGGACCATTTCTCGAAAAATCTTTCATTAAATTATGAAATGGAATCATGTCTTATCTCCGAAACTTTTCTAAATGTTGCACAAGTCTTGTCAGAAAATTTCGCCAAATCTCCCGCTTCACCAGTCTTTTGACACACTAAGTAAACGGTCAATTGTTCCAATCTAAAGATTTTTTTATTTACTTTTCAAATAATTCAAGTTCTTTTGATTTACTTTTCAACCAATTTTCGTTTGATTTACTTTTAAAAGAAAAGCTTTAATCATTCATGGTACAAATTAACAACAGAAAAAAAATATGTAAAAGAAATAATTAAAGTACAAGAATAGATACAAAGAAAAAATGTGACCAAAATAGCAAACAATCGAACACACCTTTGACAATAGACGAGTAGAACATACCCTATGATATATATGTAATTTGACCAAAGTAAGCCTTGCCGGTCAACAAAATAATGAAATTTAACAAACCATCAAGCAACTTAATACAAGATTGTGAATTAATATTGTTTCAAACTAATTACAATTGAAAATGTAAAACTTATATTCTATATTTAGCAATTATTTCTATTGACATGCTTGTATCGGAGTAAGATCAGGGTTCCGGATTGATCATATCTATTTTTTTAAATTCTAAATAGCTAAATATTGTTTTTCCCAGGCAGTGAGAATTATAATAAAATTTGTAAGTATAGAATATCTTATATTTTCACGTTTGATGTGTATATTAGACCAGAATTTTGTCGTTATAATTAGCGTTTTTTGTATTGATGTTTGATTGAAAATAATTAGTACCTAACAACTATTAACATGTTTATTTTCGTACTTCATCCTTTATTTACAATAATATTAAAATATTATTCATCAAACGTCTAAAGTCGAACAATATATGGGATTCGTAACTAAGAAACAGCTCCTGACTAAATGGAGGACCTAAAAAACTCATTATTGTTTTACTTTCCGGCATAAAAATTCAAGTATAACAAATCAACATTTTTAGTTCAAACCTTTAACTATTGAAAATAGAAAGAAAATGTTGTCTACCGGGTTATCAAACAAACTTTGAAATTAGAGACCTTTTTTTATATGGATGATAGACTACTAGCGCAAAAAACATTGATCTGTTGATGATCACCCTTGATTACTTTCATCCCTCAAGAAATTTTACGGCAATTTGTCGAAATTCAAAAGTTACATTTTAGGCTAGATTTCACATCTTAATTGATTTTACATAACCAGTTTTGACTTGACTAGATCGACTCATTGACAGTGTGACAGGTGAAGATTATGCTCACATTTCCGGAGCACCTGATATCACACAGGGTTTTTATACGAGTATACACTGTTTCTGTTAGTCCATTAGTTTTGAATGTTGAGTTTTATTATTATTTCCTTGTTTTGTCGGTTTTTCAGTATTCTCAATTGTTTCCATTTCTCTGGACTTTAATTTTGTGATACATTTGATAACTACATCGATCTCATTTTCCACGTCTCTAGACTTTGATTATTTTGTACATATGATTACCAAATCCTTTGTTCCTTTTGGCAGAGTAAAGTGTCGTTTTTAGCTCACCTGGCTATGCTAGGGTGAGCTTTTGTCAGTACTATGCGTCCGTCGTCTGTCTGTCTGTCCGACAACCATATCAAAAATCTTCTCGGGCCAAATGTAACCAAACTTGGCCTGAATCATGATTAGAGTATGGCTTCTCAAAATTGTGTTCGATAAATAATCAAACAATATGGCCGCCATTGCTAAATATATTATATAAGGGTAAATTGCATTTTTTGGCCAATAACTTAAAAACCATTAGATATATTTAAAATATGACAGAGGATAAAAATAATCAGCATGATGAAATCTACTTACCGTGCAAATTTGAAGAAAATCTGAAAACCCATCTTGGAGTTATAACCCCTTTTCCGCAGATTTTCAAAATTTTTGCATTTCTTCTTTTTTATTGCAAAAAGTGTAGCAGATAGAGGTCAAGTGTAACATGCAAAAATGTTCAGCACATCAAGATCTATACACCCTGAAATTTGGAGGAAAATAAAAAAAAAAACTTTTAGAAGTTATTGTCGTGTTTTTACAGAATTTCTTTAATTTTTCATATTCTATGTCATTTATTTCTAAAACTAAAGAAGATGATGGTTTAGTGTAAATTGATAAAATGTTTTACATGCTGTGGCGACTTCAAAACTGATGTTTAAAGTTGTTCGTTAAGCGCAATTGTCAAAATGGCCACCAAAATGGCATGACAATTCAACATTGTCTGATTTCAATAAAATTTGATTTCCAAAAAAGATATTGATGTTGGGACTTCAAAATTTGTGTTGAAAATTGTTTGTGTACTCCGGTTTTCAAAATGGCCCCAAGAAAGGCGGGGAAATTCAACATTGTCCAATTTCAGTGAAATAATCATTGTTGTACTAACAAAGATATCAACGACGTCTTCATTAGTACAAGCAGGATTATCTGCAAAAGCAGTGAAACCGGTTGGGATAGAACTTTTTCTATTTTGTATGTAATGATTGAACAGACACTGTTAAGTACAATTATTTGTGGCATTTTCAACTTTTATTTTAAATATTCTTTGACTTGTGTAGATCGAAAACTCTTTTGTGATATATGAAGCTCATCAGTGTGCAAAAGGTTGGCCAATTTGAAATATGCCAAAAACTCCCTACAAATCCAGCCTTTTCAGCCTTTTTGAGCGATTTCCCGAATTTATGCTATATTTGGTTGACTTATTTTACCAAATTGTATAGACTCTCGTTTTCCAAAACTACTGATTAAAAAGAACAGATAGAAATATTTGTACGTGAATTTTGGCTTTTTATTTGATTATATCCACAACTTTTTTAAATATTTTCCTGTTTGTCATTGTATAATGAAACAATCAATTCTTTCATGTATGAAAGAAATGCCAGTGCAAATAAACTGAAGAGAAAATAATATTTTCAATGTAACCTATCTCTTATTTATATACGATTATTTAATTAAAAGTAAAACAGAATGATTATGCAAAAAATAATATTGCTCTACATTTAATAAAACTAAAGAAAGAACCAAAGATTTTATATTTTCCGGCCGGAGTAGAAAATTTAAAAAAGTTAAGTAAGCATTTACTTGGAAATTGGCATTGAAAAAAGTTAAAATATATTTTTCCACATTCTGAGCTTATTCATACTTATCTGAGTAATGATATCGTCATATATGTAAACATATTTTATTTTACCGAAACATAAATTGTTGCAGGCACGTCTGGACAATTTGGTTTTAATGCCACACCTTATCCCACAGATGCATTGTTTATTGGAAAATTAACATGATACAGGGTGTATACTGGTTACTTGATTGTGTGTCAAATCTAGCTAGCGTGTTAATTGGAAAAAAATAGATAAAGTCTTTTTAAAGTTTTAAATAGAAAAAAACTATCATTTTGTACAGGAAGTTTAATAATTTCAGTTGTATTAAAAAGCAAAGACACTTGACAAGAGACAAAAATGACGATGAAAAACCTGTTTTCTGTTCGTAGTTTTTTATTATTTTTTTTTCGAACGAATTCTACATGTAAAATGCTTTGAAAACAAACTGAAAAAATATGAAATGAAAATGTTATCTGGTTAGTATTTGATTGAGAGTGGTCGTTATTTAAAAATGTAATAAGGAGACAAAATAATACGAACTTTCCAGAAGTGTATCATAACTTTGTTATGAAATATTCCACAGAAAATGAATTAAAACAAGCTATACAGTTTTAATATCCAATCTAAGAGTTAAAAGGGGATGTACCATTACTGGCTGCAGTGAACCCCAAACACTGTCTTTATTACATCTATTTAACTCATTTGGACAACGTGAGAAAGTTTCACTCGATAAAAAATACTTTCGCAAAAGAAAAAAAAAAACAAACAAACAAAATATGGTTTTGTTACTCCTATATTTATGCATGAAATAAATTTTATGCCGTTAAGTTCACTCCTGCTATAAGTCATGCTATTTTTCTACATATTGTCGGCAATTATCTTCGTGCAAGTTAGCAATGGTTTGATTAAAATTTAATGCGTCCCTTCTATACTGAAAAGGGAGATAATTTAATATTGGTACATATTTTACACGAGTAAAAATTTAAACTAGCATAGGGCATTAATAATATTATTTGCACAAACTATTTATCATAGAAAATTTTAACAAGCTTGTAATTTATTAATGATACGCGGGGCTGGACTACAGTGAGAGTATGTGAAGACGGTGTACTGGATCTAAGTTATAGTACCATTTAAAACCAAGTGTGCTTGTTTCTCTCCTACATTTCCTAACAAATCCGGAATGTATAGTGTAACAGCAGATTGACGACACAAAATAGGAATACCACTCATACGAGTGTTTAACATGTTAGTGTATACCAAGTAATGTGTACCATAATGTATCAACTAATAAAACGAGATATCCTCGAGATCTTGTCATCGCAAACATGAAGAAAGAGAAATGATATGGAGTAAACTATGCATTGAAGTAAAAAAGAAAAAACAATAACCAGGAAAAAAAGTCTAACTATACAAGCGACTATTTAATTGCTGGTCTAAATCTTGAAATTCCTTCAGCGGTAAGCAAAATGGACCTGTGTGCATGAATTAATTGAATTTTCATTTCCAAATTCCAAATGAAATACTGCAGTGGATTAGTTAAACATTATAATTTTAACCGAATTCATCAATAGTTTCAGGAAGGTATATCTTTTGAATGTGATTTACCATAAAATCAAATGACCTTTGATTTGGCCTTGATCATACAGATACATGTTTTAAATGCTTAGTCTGGCCTTGATCATACAGATACATGTTTTAAATGGTTACATCCAAAAGACGTTTGATTGTAATTGCACGCTCGTATCCAATGTTACTTTAATGTTTTCCAGTGCTTCTCATACCTATAGGATATAAATTCTTAATCGCCAGATATTATATTTCAGGAAGACCACGAACGTACGTTTGTAGATCTTTGTAGCTATGTCTGGTTCTATTTGAAGAAACAAGTCAAAGTAACACAAACGCCAGATATTTTTCTCATCTAAAAATCGATAGCATTTTAATAGAATATAAATGTAAAGGGATGAATTTTTTTTTTAAGAAAAGGGAGTGTAACGGATGAAATTTAGTGAGGCATTGTTAGCTCCCCTTAACAAGACAGTGAAACAAACAGATTGAAATTCAACACTTATTTTGAAAAATATAAAATAATTTTTATTTAATGACTTACCTTTAAAGCATAAACGAACCTCAAAAGGGCAACGTTTATGTTGGAGTATTCATTTATTTTTAAACTGGATCCAAATTTTTTTAAACACAATTTTACCTTTACTTTAAAATGTAATTTTGAATATTCAGTTTTCAAATTCTGTGTTTCTGGGTTGCGATATTTAAATATGTCATAGTTTTTCTTCAACGCTTTCCTGAATTAGGATCTGACATTTGATTAGACGCAGCTGACCACCAGCAAATAGTTGATTCTTAGTACTTCTGTAGGTGGAGTATTGCGAGACATGTTCTATCTATATGATACACATTTCACTGGAACAATTGTAATCGAATATTTTTTTTCTCATTAAAAATATCATTTGTTATTGCTGTATGTTTGTTTTTGCTTACCCCTATGCTTGTAATTTACAGGTAAATTATTATAAAAAAGGACCGTTTCAGTTGTCTTTTAGTAGCCTGCAAAGACCAGTATGACAGCACTTCGCCTGACCAGAATTGCTAATAACATCATTTTCATTTAAGACAAGAAGAGTATTTTCGATGATTTTCTTCGCTCTGGTCTAAAATTTAAATTGACCGAATAGGTCAAAGTGCATAGATTATACCAGATCCAGACATTAATATACCTGTTTTTATATGATTTGTTTCAAATTTTAAAAGTTTGCGAATTGTGTCAGATGACATGAGTGTATATTGTGTTAACAAGCCACATCATCGCACTAGACATGTCACCCGCCTATCGGATATTGTTAATTGAATTAATTAAAACGAATATACATCAGATGTCTACCGGAAGAGTCCATGCGCATTAAAGTGTATTGATGTGTATTGCCATGATTTTATTTCCTAAGAATTCGAGAAAAAAAAACATGTTTTAACATTACCCAAAAATTATGAATTTAATGTTTATTTATTTACGTCGGAAAATATTTTTTTTTTTTTTTTGCATAAAGTTTGTCACATAAGTATAATTTACCGGTCATGAAGATTTCATAGGCAAAGCCGATCGAGTGAAGAATTACAGATATTGTATTGTCAGTTAATAAAAAAGTTGTCATGGACCAGTGATCCAAGTACCGGCATGATATTCGGGGGAAAGGGGGTTGGTAAATACATGTGATATAAGAAGAAAGAGCAAAAGTAAACATGTTTCCAGTGTCCAGACGAAGTGTAACTAAAAATTGTCAGATTTCGGCAAAACGACCATAAATTATACCTAATAACATTTTATGTCAAGCTTACCTCTTATTTCAAATGATCTAACGAGATGCAGCTTAAAAGTACATCATTCTGAGGTATTTCCATTTGCCAAACATATTTAGGATCAAACATCTTATCTTTATGGGGGACTGAGAACCCGGAAATTTCCCTTGCAATCTTTGAGACTTACTACCTTTGTTCTCACTGGAAGCAATCCTGTATGTTTTTTTTTCGATCCATGCCAGAGAATTTGCTTCCCGTATGCCATCCTAGTCATTTGTTTCAGCCTTCTCCTGCGCTGATATTTATTTTACATTAAACTGTCGATCCCCCCATCAATGTAAATGCTTACTACCACACAGTGGTAAACGATAAAGGGACGACGATTTGATTTGGGATTGGTGCTTTTGCTTAAGCGAATTTGTAAATGAATTATTCAATCTTGTTGCTACTGAAAATGATATTCTAATAAATAATTTAATTTTCATCAGAAGAATATTTTTTTGTTGCAATTGCAAATCAATAATTTCATGTGACATTTAGTGGAAATAAATAGTTTGTTCAAGATTTTCATGAAAATAAATAATTTTTGTAGGCAATATCGCCCCGGTACGTCCCAACACCGCACAGGACTCGTGAGTGCACCCAGGACTAAAATGTGCCCTCAAGACCTTTTCGAGTTGGGTGTCATTCTCATTTTAGAAAGTGGCACGTGCCGCTGATTGTTGAGGTAATTGACCGTGAAGATTAACAGCTCCAATAAACAACACAGATATCATTAGCCCGTTATCCTATTCAGTTAATTACTGTTGTCGAGTTTTGTAAGCGGTTTGAGCTGAAACTCAGCAAAAAAAAATCTTTAAAAATAACATCTTAGATCTTCACATATTTCTTTTAGATTAAATAGTCAATTAGTCAAACAGAAAACATTGCTTTAAAGTTCTTTCTAAATTGGACAATTTTGTTTAACCAGAAACATTTATGTCTCTGGTTTAACACAGGTATCATAGGCATGTCCTGATTGTGCGAGGCATCTTGTTTTGGTTTGGTTTTCACAAAAGTCATTGCGGTATTTGTCAAAATGAATTTAATATGCGGGTGGAACACAATTTTCCGAAAAATTCCTAAGATTTTTAAATATTTTCCAAACTAATGGAAGATTGACCACCCTTGGCCACGTAGATCCGCCACTGTCAACAACATTGGAAAATTAAGTCAAAATAATATTTCAAAGTAACACCATAGAGACATTTTCTATCGTTTGACATGTTTCTTTCATTTATAAATAAACGGAAACATGGAGTGTAATCAGGGTTCCTGAACGGTGATAGATCACAGACATCACCTGTTCTACAGGAAGATGATAAATGTTGGGCTTGGAAATATTTGAAATATTCACAGCTCGATACCATTGTGGACTATATAGAAATAAGTTCTTTTAATACTGAGCAAAATATTCCCTCAGTGTTGTGTGATTTGCGTATCATATTGTATTGTCATCATTTCATTAATAATAATTTCTTCATGTATTTTATTGATTTTATTTCAATTGGAACATACATATTTTGAAATTTGCAAACTATATTGTTACGCAATCTTTAGTAAAATACAATTAAAATTTTTTAAGGCATTTTATTTTTCATTTCCAAAATATTTATAGACAAATTTCAGTTAAAAGTTACACCTAAAATTTCTTTTGGCATATGTTCTACCCATTATAATGGGACACAATTTAGATCATTTGACCGGGTTTGTCCTTTTCTATCTTGATTTGTGGATATAAGAGCTCATATCCATTGAACAAACGTTTCATTGTCTATTATATGTATGTTTCATGTTCAAAATTCCTTAACTGAAATTTCACATATCATTTTTACTACGTGTATAGATCAAACAAAGCCATGTTGCTGGAGGCTATAATTTGACACCAACTACAAGACACCATTGATTGTGTATATAATCAATGAGTAATCAACCAAGTGAGGCTGATTGACAGATAACAGTTACTTTAATGTCGTGGTAAATTCAGTGCTGATGTTTTGTGACATTTTTTATTGAAACATTCTTCAAATGTTCTGAAAAAAAAAATTAGTTTATTTTATGTCTATATGAGTCTAGGATGATGTTTATTTCGCTGAACTTGTTTACTCTTTATTTAGGTGCCGACTCCGACCTGCCGTTGGGTGTGGGTTTCCTGACCTTTCTTTGAATATCTTATGGTGCTTTTGAGTTGCTATTACTCCTTTTGGGTCGTTGTCTTTTTGTTACATTCCCCGTTTCCCTTCTTTTTTCTTTTTTTTTAGCTTTAAAAAATAGTTTTAAAACTATATAAAACTTTTGAAAAATTGTTCAGACAATACATTTTTAAACGTTAACTACAGCATTTTTATAATGTTTTCTAAAGATTTAAACATTACAGGTATTTTGGATAACGTTTATCAAATCATACTAAAAACAATTCAAAATCATGACACCAGAACATTTTTCGGACATTAAAATAACAATTTTCCAAATGCTATAAAATATTTTGGAAATATGTTGTTACTCAATTACTCTGCTTTATCATAACTAAACGTTATAAATGTACTAACACTTGATGTTTCTATTATGATGAAGTTAAATATTTTAGATTACATTTTATCTCGATTTTTTTAGGTAACCGACGGTGCAATAGTCTTAAATATTGTGTTGAAGACCGTATGGCGACCCCTAGTTGCTTTGTTTTGGTCGTTTTAACCTGGAGATGGGATTTTGTCTCCTTGACATTTACCTCATATCCTTTCTTTTTCATAATATAAATCGAAGCTGAATATATTAGTCCAAGTTCTAAACAATAAGATTTTATAATTAAAAGACATTTGTTTTACATTTTCTTGAAATGCTTGACCTAAATATTTCCAGGAAACAGTCTTAAAACATTTCAACAGAATGTTCTTATTGAAATAAAACGTGCTTACGAAACAATTTAAGAATATTATGATTTTAGTTTCATTTGGGTATTCGCCATAGCATTTTAACAAAACAGTTTCGAAATATTTCATTAAATATGTTTTAATCAAATAAGCATTAAAAAATTTCCAGTTTATTTCCTTGTATTACGTGAAGTATGATAATAACAGATCGTTTAAAATTTGCTGGTGTAAAAATTTCCAGAAAGCAATTTGTGCTTATATTATTTAATAATTTTATTTTTGTTAAAAACATATTAAAAAATAACTAGGTATCAAAATTGCCTGGAAATAAAGAAAGGCAAGTAAAAACATTTTCTTGACAATCACGCCATTAAAATCACTGGAAAGGCAAGCATTCACTAAAATTCGTCAATCATCGTAAATCATCATAACATGCTTTCAATACATGTATATCAATAATGTTTACATTTTTTGAAGCGGGTAGAAAACTTATAACAAACATTTTTTAACAGAAAAGATATTTCATCAGCATGTAATCGATGATATACAGGGAACTAAATGAAAGCAGATGGCTATCTTGTATAATAATTCATGCACATTGTTCCGTTTTATTATTTCCAAATCTTGTGTGTTTTAAAACCAGTAAAGAAACACTCCAAAACATTCAGAGGAGGTTTACAACATGTTCATGTCATTCGATGTTATTTAAATGTGATTCACTTATTTTACAAAATCAACATTAATTTACTCTACAACATCGTTCGAATGTAATTCAATTAAGAGTCTACTAATATGTTATTTATTGGAGGATATTTTTTCTTTAACAAATAATTGGGACTGTTTTTTTTTCTTTGTAAATGTTCTAAACTATGACTAATATAAATAGAAGTTAATAATATTAGTCCCAGTTCAAGATAATACGATTTTATCATTAAGGAAGACTTGTTTTACTTTTCTTCGTGAATAACAAAATTACATAACATAGTTGTCAAGAGCCGAAGTTCATGAGAAAAAGAAGACAAATGGGGATTGTGTTCATGTGTAACATTTATCTTGTCTTAATTGAACAATGCACGAGGAAATTACGAAATCGCTAATTGACACAAAAACAATCATAGTTTTATTTAACGAATAATATTTTGGATTGTTTTCATTGGATTCATATAGCATTAAATGGAATAAAATTTACCGAACTGATAGCTTGACTTATATCGATGAATAACACTACTGCTATTTTTCACATATTTTAAATAATAGAATGTGATCAGATTTTATGTCAACGTTGCATTTTTGGCTCCATATATATGTTTTTTCTTACTATGCTAGACTTTTTGTTATATTCCTAATGTTTGACTATTTATTCTAATATACAATCGGTACAAAACGATCATTTATTAATATTGCACTGTTAATACAAGATTAAACATACCGCTTTGTAGAGGAACAAAATTCAGATTGTATATATTTAAATATGATACCATTTCTTTCAAAACGTTTTAAAAACATTTTTAAAACAGTTTTGTGATAGGTAGGTACTATAATTACAGGTCTAAGAGATCCTGGTGACTTTTCAAGTCTTGATTAGCATCGAACGAACGCCGACTTTGTAGAGATTTAACATAAACGTCAAATAAAGCACTCCACTTTCTCCAAGAGAGGTGTAAGCTTTCAGTCTGATCTTTTGTTGCTTGATGCAACGTTGTCTTCCCTTCTCGGTAAATGTCCTAGTTCCTAGTTCGGATATACTCTCCGTTCCGCTTAGTTGGTGTAGGGGGATGAAGTCCCCGGTTGTGTTGTCAATAGACATGACGATTTGATTTTTCTTCCTGCGGGGTGATGTCCCAGTTGTCTAGTGTTTGGACATAGTGACTAGTTCTGGATGGATGGACAAACTCCTTAATTAACAGTGTTGAGCCAGGTCAAGTTAACATAACCTAAAATATTTTATGAGGACTAGTTAATACTAAACAAGACAAACTTTGGCTGTTTATTGCTATTTATATTACACCAAAATAAACTAAATCAATTGTCATATATCCTTATCAAACCTGCCTTAGCGATCACTTGTGTTTAGCAACCTCCAGTCCTGTATGACAAAGTATTTTTTTATCCCGGTGTAGTAATTTTCATATTAATTTAACCTGTATTAAGTGACCAACTGTCTAGTGTGACCCTTTTCGGAGTTCCCTTGGGTTTCACTGTAATCAATAATTGTTATATCCGTCATATTTTCTATTATAAAATGTTCAAACAGTGGTTGTTTCGTCAGATTAAAATGTAATGATTCGATGTTGAAGTATTAAGTGAGAAAACGGAAATTACTTTTACTAAAACATGTGCTACTGTTCCTGGGAGAAAATAATGGAAAAATACAGTGGTAGCTTGAAACACATTGAATGTTGACGTTAATCCAAAATAAGTTGAAAATATTTTTGAATATCACACATATTGATATATTTTAATATAATAATGAAAAACGTGTTCTAACACAAGGATACTATTGTCCTAGGAACTTTTTTAAAAACTCATCCCAATTTGGCTAATGCAAATTTTGTGATGATAAACAATGTAAGTGTTGACAGCATATGCAACAAAGACAGACATTCAGCAGCAAAAAGATAGATATGGTATACAAGGTTTTTGCAATGTCAATTTTAGTACACTTAATATCGTATATATAATCAATTACAAGGTCTTTGGCCTACTTTCGGTGGGGGAGAGTGTTTAATCATTCAATAATAGGATCAATGGACACCACAGTGACCTCACAAGAAACCAAGGCTGCTCGTTAGTCAAAAATTCAGATCCCCTGAATATTATTTGGTATATTTCTCACGATCTAAAATAATGATATTTTCAATGTGTCAAAGTAATATACCCCCAAAAGATAGTCTATGTATATTATCTGATTTAAAAGAAAAAAAAATCAGATGAATCAGAGGCGTTGGGTGAACCAGTAAGTCTAGTGAGATATTCGACATTTGATCTCTTGGGATCTTTTCTAGCCTATATTTTTTTATCTTTTATAGCAATACTTGGATACTTCATCGCATCTGATATGAACTGAGCTCCCATGTAGAATGCGCGTACTACGTTGCAACACTTGAATAAACCTTTCAGGAGGTATCACCCAGTTCTGAAAGTTATATTTTATATTGCCTTGCTAGTCAAGTGATAAAGGGTACGACATTTGATCTCTTGGGATCTTTTCTAGCCTATATTTTTTTTTATCTTTTATAGCAATACTTGGATACTTCATCGCATCTGATATGAACTGAGCTCCCATGTAGAATGCGCGTACTACGTTGCAACACTTGAATAAACCTTTCAGGAGGTATCACCCCAGTTCTGAAAGTTATATTTTATATTGCGTTGCTAGTCAAGTGATAAAGGGTACTATAAGTCCAGTATATTGTCCTGCGATATTACCCAGTGTTCAGATATAGCATGTAGAGTTGCCAAAAGCTTCAAACATTGAAATATAACCTTCTATAATACTTTATTTTATATAACATTACGCAACAGTTGTGTTATTGGCTCACAATCCAATAATTGGCAATAAATCAGACAATAGTCATACTAATATTGCTTAAAACTTTGAATGGGAGATATTTTATTGTTGAGTGTCATAAAATCTTTGAAATTTCGGTGTCGGAAACAATACATAATACAAAATAATTAGATTCAATATAATAATGGAAAGACGAAAGTCTTACTATGGTTTGACGGAAATGATAACACTTTCTTTTCCGATTAAGATAATGCTTATTCGCATTTCCATGCTTTGGATTTGAGTTTCACTTAGATACTGGAATATCTGGTACTTGGAAAACCATGACAAAATGTGTATGATTAACTTCATAGAGTTTATACAATTAATGAGCAAAAATCAAAGTAGCGTAAATATTTGAATATATAAAAGTATATCTGCAAGGAATACCTACCGATGCATATTCAATTACCAATTTATATTTCCTGTTTTAGATGTAACTAATGTTGATATTCAAGTGGCATTTCTTAATTGGTTTTGCTTAAAGTAAGTATTAATTTGATCATCCCTCGGTAAAAATACAGTGTAACCTGTCTTTTCCGACACCTGAGTATTCCGATATCCTGTCAAATCCGACAAACTTTCATGTCCCATATACAGTTTTTTTAAGTTTTCTTAACCTGAATATTCCGCCATCCTTTGTAATCCGATATTTTTGTGATCCCATACTGTGTCTGATTAGACATTTTGCACCGTACAACCGGCGAAACTGACAATCTTTGTTTTTATGGAAAAGACCGTGTGGGTTTGTGAGCATTCCATTTAAATTTGAATTCTGATTATTATAAAACTAGGGTTACCGAAAACAGAAATGACAAAACACAGAGTTCAGATTCAATTTGAGATGAAGCTTATGGTTTTATAAGAACTTTGAACAAAGTTGCTTTTTCTTTGCTAAGCTTGCTGGATTACAACTTGTCAAATTGTTCAAGATTAAAGGCACCCTAGAAGATATTGCAGTTCAAATGGAGTCTATGTTAATAAAATGTCTTTTAATTCAAATCAAGCATTTAACTTTAAACAGACAAGGTAATAAATATGATCACTTTTTCAGTTAGGATCACTTCAGTGATTTATAAATGCCCATTCCACAAAGCAACCTAAAATTCTAACCATGCGGAGCTATCATCGTTGTTTTGTCAATTTACGCAATAAGAACATTTGTTTTTTAAATGACACGAATTTGTTTGATTCAAAATTCCAAAGGAAAAAAAAAGAAAATTAAGAAATATCACGTAGGATCAGGCAAATACTGTGTTTAATATTATAATTTTCTATGAAGAAGTCTTTGTTTTGTTTTTCGAAAATAATAATTTTTAAAGTGACTTGCAACCCATTCTATTATACGTACTATTCGTCTAGAGAGGGTGTCCATTTTATGTCTGATCAATATCTACATTAGGAATATAGAGATTGTACATAAAACATTTCCTTTAACATGCATTTGATATATTTCATCAGTTTTCCCAATATTTAGTTCAGAATAAGCAGGATGTAAATTCCTACAATCTCTTAATTTTTTTTTCAGTTTTTGCTTAATACTGTGGGAGTATTTTTGTTCGTGGACATCAATTTTTATGGTTTTCATCAATATCACTATAACGTGGGTACTTAAATTCGTGGTTTCAATTTATATGAATTAAAAACTAAAGGGAAAAATGTATTTCGCTGGGAACTAAAGATCATGGTTGTAGCGAACCACGAAATCTACTAAAATTGGAACCCCATAAACAATAGTACTTTAACAGTATTGCAAATGTTTTTAGCAAAATTTAGTATTTAATATTGTTCTTTAAGACGGTCAGTATAGTCAAAATATATATCTTATCTAACTACAACAACACTCATGTATAATCAAGTTTTACTGCAATACTTTACATAGCTTTGAATATTTCTGCTGAAAGTTCTCAATTTGCTCATTTCTTTCATTTGACTGCATGTCTTCTACTATATATTATAGATCTGGATCATCTGACGTATCTACATCGGCCAGTAATGCTGTGGTTACTCCTGCCGACTTTAGAAGTTTTGATTTATTCAATGTGAATGTGCCAAAGAGGCTACGGATTTGTCCTGACGTAAGCCAATCTTTTGGCTTGAATTTTCGTGTTTCATCCTCCCTCCTTTCTTTTTTCAATTGGTCGCTAATATCATCATAACAAATACAAGTTCAACATTGATTAAATACCTGTAAATTATGTTCAGGAATAGGTCCCGTCTGTTGTGTATCAGTTACTTGCCTCTCCATTTGCTCAATTCCTGGTGTTGTTTCAACTTCTGTTTTTATTTGTTTGATATGCATTGTTCCTGTCTTAATCGGAAAATTATCAAATGGCTTTATAATCTGAAAATTAAAGAATGTTCTATTTTTTCAAGATAATGTGACCTGAATATAAAATGCATACATGTAATTACTAAATAATTTGTAGAATTTAAGTTGACTGGTGGGTATTCAATTGAACATCTTTCTGCATACATGTATGTTAAAAATCCTTGATTTTTTGTATAATTCTACTATTGAAAAAAAAACAAAGTAGAGAATGTGTCTATAAGAGACGGACGTCCCACCAACACATTTATTGCAATAACAAACGTCAACTAGGCATAAAGCTAATTCAAGGTCACTAATTATAATCAAGATCTGCTATAACTGATGACTGTTAAATAAATATTTTAAATAATTGTCATTAAATATTTGTAAGTATTAAACAGACATTATATGGAGCTAAATGCAAAAATTTAACATCGGGACGAACGGACGTCCGTACATACGGACGGACAGGGAAAATATGTATGTCCCTTGTCCATTCGTGACGGGAAATAAAAATGATTCAATGCATTATTGCAGTACAATAATTTGAATTTAGTCTAAACAAAAAGTTCATGTTTCTGAATTTTGAAAATAAGGTTGAAATCAAGGGGAGATAATTTGAACAGAATATATAGGGAAAATTTATTATATTCTGAGTTTTCTTAAAACATTCAGTCCTTTTGCTATCGTTACTATTTTTTTCATTTTTTTATCACATTGGCTAGGGGAAAGGTTTGGGCCCAATAAAACTAGTTTAACCTCGCCGCAGCAGGTTTGCGGCTGTCCTAAGTCAGGAAGTGTGTGTCTTGTCCTTTTTCTAGTTAAGTTTACTTTATGTCTATAGAAGTCTAGGATGATGCTTATTTCGCTGAACTTGATTACTCTTTATTCAGGAGCCGACTCAGACCTGCCGTTGGGTGTGGGGTTTTCTCACCGTTCATTGAAGTTCTAATGGTGGCTTTGAATTGTTATTAGTCCATTTTGGGTCGTTGTCTCTTGACACATTCCCCGTTTCCCTTCCTTTTTCTAGTGTTATCCTGCATTTTTTAAACAGAAATTGATAAAACTCATTACAAATGACAATGTCTGAAATTTTGATTGAAACTTGTAGTTTACTTATTCAACTTTGCTGTTTTAAATTTTCTCTATCAATCCTCTATAAAAATGAATACTTGTGAAATTCTCATAGCAAGAAAATACTTTACCCCCTACTTAGGAGATAAATGTATTGTATTTTAAGCTTTGCGGAAGTAAATAATCGATTTTATGGTCGCAAATTGAGTTTACCTCGCGACGCACCAGGAAAATGAACCATACAATCAAGACTTGTAAACATCTGCAAAGCTAACAAAGCAATACATCTCCATTCTTATTTGCAAACAGCTCGAAAACATAACTTTTTAACATTTAAAAACTTAATGGTGACATCAAGACAAATAACAACTAGATTTGAAATTGCAGGCAATAGCTGATGTGTTCCCTGGCCGCCATTTCGATGATTCCATCTTGTTTGCAGCGTCAAAATCTACCTAGAAATCATTTTTCTTTGAAATCGAATAAAATTGAAATTTTGTCTAAAATGGCGGCCATTTTGAAAAATTTCTTCGCATAAATCCTTCCACTCATCCTATTGAACATTTTCTCAAAATATGAACAGTTTCAGAAAAGCAGTTGCTGAGATATTGAATCCACATTTTTTTTAACGTAAAGTTTCTGAAAAGCAGTTGCTGAGATATTGAATCCACAATTTTTTGACGTAAAAAGGCGGCCATCTTGGAAATGGCTTCCATTTTGAAAATCTTTTCATCGTCATGCAAAACTTCACATGGTAGTCCAACTGTGTGCAAAGTATCCAGTGATTCGGTTCAGGCAGCTTTGAGAAAAGCCCGGGCAAAATTATAGGAAGTAAAATTATAATAAAGAAAGAAAAAAATATATATTTGGAATTGTAAGCAATAGCTGATGTCGCCCCAGACATCCAAGTCGATGATTCCATCTTGTTTGTTGAAATCGGACAGTGTTTAAATTTTGACGTACTTTGGCGGCCATTTTGAATATGGCGGACAATTTGCAATTTTTTTTCGTCCGAATTCCTTCCTCTCATCTTATGAAATATTAACACAAAATATGAACAAATTCTGCCATTCAGTTCCTAATTTATTGAATCCTCAATATTTTAACGTAAAATGGTGGCCGTCTTGAAAATGGCAGCAATTTTGAAAATTGTTGTCAGAGCATGCACATCTTCTTATGGTTGTTCAACTTTGTGTGAAGTATGAATGAATTATGTCAAAGCATCTTTGAGAAAATAGCCGGAGAAAAATCATTTGATGAAAATAATGTGAAAAGCAATAACAATACTAGATTTGCAATTGCAGGCAATAGCTGATGTCACCCCTGGCAGCCAATGCATGCTTCCATTTTGTTTGCAGCGTCAAAATCTACCTAGAAAGAAATTTTGGTTGAAATCGGACGAAATTGAAATTTACGTAAAATGGCAGCCGTCTTGGAAATGGCGGCCATTTTGATTTTTTTTCTTACACAAACTTCTCCAGATAGGGATCCAACTTTGTACCAAATATGATTGAAATCTGTAAATGCATCATTGAGGAATGTCAATTTTAGTTGAAATTGTACCGAATTCAAATTTTTCGTATTCGTGCAGCTGTATTGAATATGGCGGCCTTTTTAAAGAATTTTTTTTGAATGCACAACTTCAGATAGTGAGCCAGCTTTGTACAAAATATGATTGAATTCTGTCCAGGCATCATTGAAAAAATACCTGGACAAAAAGAGGAGGAAGAATGAATAATAATAGTAATAACAACTAGATTTGCAATTGCAAGCAATAGCTGATGTCGCCCCTGGCAGAGAAAGCATGCTTCAATTTTGTGCGCAGCGTGAAAATCTACCTGGGAATAAATTTTGGTTGAAATCGGACGAAGTTGAAATTTACGTAAAATGGCAGCCGTCTTGGAAATGGCGGCCATTTTGATTTTTTTCTTGGAAAAACTTCTCCAGATAAGGATCCAACTTTGTACCAAATATGATTGAAATCTGCCCCTGCATCATTGAGAAATTGTCAGTTATAGTTGAAATTGTACCGAATTCGAATTTTTCGTATTCGTGCAGCTATACTGAATATGGCGGCCTTTTTTAAGATTTTTATTTTTTTGAATGTACAACTTCAGATAGTGAGCCAGGTTTGTACCAAGTATGATTGAATTCTGTCCAGGCATCCTTGAAAAAATACCTAGACAAAGAGAGGCGGAAGAAAGAATAATAATAGTAATAACAACTAGATTTGCAATTGGAAGCAATAGCTGATGTCGCCCCTGGCAGCCATACGATGATTCCATCTTGTTTGTAGTGTCAAAATCTGCCTAGAATTCAATTTTCATCGAAATCGGACAAAGCTAAAATTTTGACGTAAAATGCCGGCTACCTTGGTAATAGCGGCCATTTTGATTTTTTTTTCACCGTTAGGCATAACTTCACATGGTGTTCCAACTATGTGCTAAGTATCAAGTGATTCTGTTCAGGCATCTCTGAGAACTCGCGTGGACAAAAATTATCGGAAGTAAAGTAATAATAATAAAATCAGGATGCTGATACAAAAGTCTCCCAAACGAAGTCTTAAATCAGCAATCCGGGCTACAAAACACTCCCACACATCGTAGGCAACCTGTCTCTAGAGTTTCATTCAATTCTGAGCATTTTCAATTTTCCCGCCTTTTTTCTGTTTCCCTGGCAACGGATGCCATTTTGAAGTCTTGGACACCGGAAACATTTCCGCATGTCATAAGCAACCTTCATGTTAAATTTCATCCAATTCTGAGCACTTTGATTTCCCCGCCTTTTTGCCGTTTTTATGGCAACCGGTTCCATATTGAAGTCTTGGACTCCGGAAACCTTTTCCCCATGTCCTAAGCAACTTTCCCATAAATTTTCATCCGATTCTGAGCACTTTAATGTTCCTGCCTTTTTGCCGTTTCCATGGAAATCGATGCCATATTGAAGTCTTGGACACCTGAACCCTTTTCCCATGTCCTATGCAACCTCCCTGTAAATTTTCGTACAATTCTGAGCACTTTGATTTTCCCGCCTTTTTTGCAGTTTCCATGGCAACTGGTTCCATATTCAAGTCTTGGACACCGGAACCTTTTTCTCCATGTGCTAAGCAACTTTCGCATAAATTTTCATCTGATTCTGAGCATTTTGATTTTACCGCCTTTTTGCCGTTTCCATGGCAACCAGTGCCATATTGAAGTCTTGGACACCTGAAACCTTTTCCCCATGTCCTAAGCAACCTCCCTGTAAATTTTTATACAATTCTGAACACTTTGATTTTCCCGCCTTTTTTGCCGTTTTGATGGCAACCGGTGCCATATTGAAGTCTTAGACATCGGAAACCTTTCCCCCATGTCCTAAGCAATCTTTCTGTAAATTTTCATTCAATTCTGAGCACTTTGATTTTCCCGCCTTTTTTGCCGTTTCCATGGCAACCGGTGCCATTTTGAAAATTTTGGTGGTGCATATACATCTTCTCATAGTGGTACAACTTTGTGCCAAATATGAATGAATTCTGTCAAAGCATGATTAAGAAAATTTCAATTTTCATTGAAATTTGACGAATTTCGAATTTTTCGTATTTCGGTCGCTACCTTTGAAATGGCCGCCACTTTGGAAAAAATATTTTCTTGCATGCACCCCTCCAGATAGTGTTTCAACTTTGTACCAAATATGAATGATTTCTGTCCAGGCATCATTGAGACATAAGCCGGACAAAAAGAGGTGGAAGAAAGAAAGAAAGCGTAATAATAACAAGTGATAATTGTGTTTGGATGCAAACACAGAAGTCGCCCAAACACCCCCATATTAGAAGTCCTGCAAATTTCGACATCATCTTTCGTTAGTTTCCTGCAACTTCGAGAACTTTTATTTCCCGCCTTTTATCCGTTTCCGTGGCAACGGCCGCCATTTTAAAGATTTTTATCCTCAAAACATGTTCTCCATCCTTTACCCAATCTTTCTGTAAAATTTCACCCAATTCAGAGCACTTTTAATTTTCCCGCCCTTTCCCTGTTTCCATGGCAACGGCCGCCATTTTGAAAATTTGACCCTCAAAACATCTTCGCCATTTCTTACACAACCTTCCTGTAAAATTTTATTCAATTCTGAGCACTTTTAATTTTCCCGCCTTTTTTCCATTTCCATGGCAACGGCCGCCATTTTGAAAAATTTGAGCCTCAAAACATGTTTGCCACTTCTTACACAACCTTCCTGTAAAATTTCATCCAATTTGGAGTACTTTGAATTTTCCCGCCTTTTTTTTGTTTCCATGGCAACGGCGGCAAATTTTCTGCTTTTTCCCAATTTCCATGGCAACGGCCACTCTTTTGATAAAACTTGACCATCAAAACATGTTAGCCACGTCTTACATATTCTTCCTGTAAAATTTCATTCAATTCTGAGCACTTTCAATTTTCCCGCTTTTTTCCTGTTTCCATGGCAACGGCCGCCATTTTGAAAAAAAATGA
>MJUU01074161.1:25719-35964 GCA_002080025.1 Modiolus philippinarum
GGGGAGGTATATTAGGCTGCCATTGGGTGACAGCTCTTGTTTGTTATTATAATTGTTCTAACAAGTTTGTTTCTTCATTGTCCAAAACTCTCTAGATAATATTGTCATTGAGATGAAATATAAAAAATACAAGTTTGGATTCCCTGTTATTCATGGGCAGTTATACTTTCACTTACAGAAAGATCGATCACCATCGATATTAGTGTTTACACTTACGGAAAGATCAATTAAAAAAAGATTGATCTCTTCAAAAACACCTCTGAAGGTGGACTTTTTAAGTCCGGTTAATGATCGATCTTTCGTGTTTACACTTACAGAAAGATCTTTTTTGGATTTATTAAAAAAAGATTGTTCTTTTGCTCCAGTGTAAACGGGGTCCAAGTAACTAATGAAATTTGGTAAATAATTTTGCATGCATTTGATAGTACATTTTTTGCACATGATTTCTACCATATGGCCTTTGGCCTTCACCTCAAGTTCCATTTGAATTTTTATGCCCCCGCGACGAAAAGTCGGGGGGCATATTGTTTTACCCTTGTCCGTCCGTCCGTACGAATGAAAAACACAACCATTCATGTTTTTTAGAAAGTTTGCAAACAAATTCCAACTACTTCAAAGGAATCTAACTTACAATAAGTAGATGTGCACACACATATCTTTTGGAATATTCAAAATGGCCGTGGTTGCCATGAAAACTGAAAAAAGGCGGGAAAATTCAAAGTGCTTCAAATTTGATGAAGCTTTACAAGAAGGATGTCTAGCACCCATAGAAATGATTTTCGGGCTCAGAACTTCCCTTTTATATATTTTGGAAAAAGGGTAGTCATATCATTGTGTCCATACTTGTGTCAACACCTGTATTGCCATATTGATTCAGGGGTCAATGAGGGGGGGGGGGCATTATTGGTTGCCATTCGGCGACAGCTCTAGTTTTTTTGTTTTTTTTGGGGGGGATATAAATTAGTTTCTCAGATATCTGTAGGGATATGTCCATCAGTGGGTGACACATCAGGTGTGCATTTGTTTATATCCATCTATAAGCTATAGTATTTTACTGCAGAGGTATTGTGTTTTCTTAGGTTGGATGAAATTATTTGCAATAGAGGATTTATAGGCTTCTAGCCTTGAAAAAATATTTCATTTCCAATATGAAAGCAACCCCCTACCAACAAGAAGAAAAATACACACAACATTGAAATAAATCATTCCTAGAAATACATTATGGCAATGATTCTTAAGAAGGATTTTGTACTTCAGGATATCAATGTATTGATGGTTTTAACATTTTTATTGCTTCTTTCCAGATTTAGTCCTGAATTTTATGGAAATTAACCCTGACTTATTCTTAATAAAAATCACTTTGACCTGACATCCAATATGTTTGTCGTGGAACGTAATAGATAGTGAAATCCACGGAAAATGTTTTTTGTAACCCAGTAATACAATACCACAAAAAGCGTGGATTTGTCTAAGTTTTTATCCATTTTAGTGATTACACTCTGCTTTTCTAGCTATGTTTTAGTGAAACGAAGAAATGATGATAATTTAAATCATTCTCATGTTACTGTCATGGTGGTTTCAACAGAATTATCACGTAACCCAATAGCTTTATCTTTGTAACATTGTCACAATTCATTAATATTTTTATTGCCTTAGCATAGTCAATAAAAAGACAATGGATAAAATTTCTTATTTTTTTTGCCAAACGACAATTGGATAAAAAAAAAAGAGTGACAAAATCAAAAACGTTTAAAAAGAATTTGTAGCAAATGACATTAAATTGAAATAAAATACTCTGCATTAGTTCTGTTTTTTCTTAATATAGATGTTCCGGACCATACATATACTGTCTGACCGTACACGTACGGTGGAGGTAATATAATGCAAATATGTATTATATATGTGATTTCAGCTCATCCTGAACTGTTTTTTTTTGTCTTCTTTTGATACTGTGTTTAGTTGTAAAAATGTCCTGGGAAGACAAATTCTTGTTTGAATTATTCACTGAATACAGACCAACATGTGTGGAACGTATGGCTTTAACGACTACACATTTCAGTTCAACAAACAAACACCACAGACAAACAACTTACTACAGACATACCTCTTACTGACAACTCATGAAAATAAGTAGAGTTGATGATAAATATGAGAAAATATAATAAAAAGGCATCAAAATCAAAATGTAGGAATTGCTGTTTTTTTTTCATCCTAGCAAACATATAAATATAAGGGAGCATGTCAAAACAAAAGGTGTAAAAATTAAAAACCAATGGTTTCATGTTGCAGTAATGTCACCCAGAGCTGACATGTTGTAATGTGTAAGGTCTGAGGTTTGGAACTTTCCCTAATTAATTTGACAGATTTTCCATCCTGCAAATTGATTTTTAGCTCACCTGGCTATGCCAGGGTGAGCTATTGCCAGCACTTGGCATCCATCGTCCGTCCGTCGTCTGTTGTCTTTCTGTCGTTAGCTCACTTTCAAAAATCATCTCCTCTGAAACCACTGGGTCAAATGGAACCAAACTTTAAATGAATCATCACTAGGGTATCTAGTTTCAAATTTGTTATTTTGTATGTCTTAGGTCAAACAACATGGCTGCCATTACTAAAAATAGAACAAAGGGGTAAATTACAGTTTTTGGCAAATAACTCAAAAACCGTTACAGATATCAAAAATCTGACACGTAGTAAAAATGATTAGCATGAGAAGATCTACCCATGCTGAAATTTTGAAGAAAATCTGATGACCTGTCTAAGAGTTATTGCCCTTTTTCCAGAAAGTTTTCAAAATTTTGATGTTTTTTATTTTTTATTAAAAACACTGTAACAGATAGAGGTTAAGTTTAAATTACAAAAATGTTCAGCATGTTAAGATCTACCCACATGGATATTTTGAAGAAATTCCAAGTACCGATATATGAGTTGTGGTCCTTTATTGGTCAATTTTTTTGTGATTTTTGTCTCACCCGCGACGAAAGGCGCAGAAAGCAAGACATATGCGTACAAAGTATGACAGTGGCGTCGTAAACTTTCATGTTAAGTTTTTGTGATTAGGTCATTTTCTCAGTAACTATAAATAATAGGTCAATGATATTTGGTTTATATGTTGGTCTTGAGTAGTACATGACAGTCTGCTATATGGTTTTTGTCTGTGACCTCAATTTCACGGTCCAATGAACTTGTTAAGTTTTTGTGCTTAGTTTAGTTTCTCAGTAACTATAAGTGGTAGGTCAATCATATTTGGTATGTAGGATGGTCTTAGATAGTACATGACAGTCTGTCATATGGCTTTTGTCCTTGACCTCAATTTCATGGTCTAGTGAGCATGTTAAGTTTTAGTTATTAGGTCATTTTCTCAGTAACTATAAGTGGTAGATCAATCATATTTGATATATAGGTTGGTCTTGGGTAGTACATGACAGTCTACTATATGGTTTTTGTTTGTGACCTCAGTTTCACGGTCCAGTTAAGTTTTTGTGCTTACTTTAGTTCCTCAGTAACTACAAGTGGTAGGTCAATGATATATGGTATGGAGGTTGGTCTTAGGTAGTACATGACAGTCTGTATTATTGCTTTTGTCCTTGACCTCAATTTAACGGTCTAGTGAGCAAGTTTTTGTGATTAGGTCATTTTCTCAGTAATTATAAATGGTAGGTCAATGATATTTGGTATATAGATTGGTCTTGGGTAGACATGAGAGTTTGCTATATGGCTGTTGTCTGTGACCTCAATTTCACAGTCCAGTGATGATGTTAAGTTTTCCAGTATCTATTAATGTATGGTCAATAATATTTGGTATTTGGGTTTGTCTTAAATGGAACATGACAGCCTGCTGTTTGGCTGTTTGGTTTTTCAGTATCTATCAGTGGTCACTGATATTTTCCTTTTTGGTGATTCATGACAGTCTGCTCTATTGCTTCTGTCACTTACCCTAATTTTTACAGTCTAGCGAATATGTTTTGTTTCTCTGATTTAGTCAGTTTGAGAATTCACATCAATTTTGTGACCATGAAGGGACGGGCAAGATATCAATTTGGGTCCACACTTGTTTCACTTTTTTCCTATATTTCAAAAACGCTTTGAGATAGAGGTCAAGTTTAAATTGCAAAAATGTTCAGCATGTTAAGGACTATATTTTATTGAACACATTCAAGTTTTCCGACCGCTTCCAAGATGGCCGCCAGCGGGGAACTTAGTTTACCGTTTGACCTAATGGGAAAATTCTTCTTGAGAACCACTGAATGGATTTGAACCAAACTGGGCATGGATGATGCTTATGAGGTGCTGACCAAGTGTTGTTACTTTGGGCTGATGTGTCATCGGACATTCCGCCAGCAATGATCTTAATTTTAACATTGGACCCTATGGGAAAATGCATACAAAGAACTTCTACTTTAGAACCACTGAATGGATTTGAACCAAACTTGGCATGAATGATGTTTATGAGGTGCTGACCAAGTGTTATTACTTTGGTGCCAGTCTGTCATCTTACATGACCGAAAGCATTGGACCCTATGGGAAATGCACACAAAGATCTTCTAGAGAACTGCTGTATGGATTGAAATCAAACTTGACATGAATGGTGCTGACCAACTGTCGCCAGCTGTGAACTTAATTGAACAAAAGATCTTCTTCTAGGGAACTGCTTAATAGATTTAATCCAAACTTTGCTTATGAGAAGCTGACCAAGTGTTGTTACTTCAGTTCTGATCCATCATCCAACATGGCTGACAGCAATGAATTGGACCCTAAGGGGAAATGCATACAAAGATATCATGGAAAACCATTGAATGGATTCAATTCAAAACAATGCATAAATGAAACTTGTGAGATTTTGACCAAGCTTGTTACTTTGTTGCTTATCCGTCTTCTGACATGGCCACCAGTAACAAAACTTAATTTAACATTTGACCCAGTGGGAAATGCATAAAAAGATCTTCTCCTCTGAAACTGCTTGAACAATTTCAGTAGAATTTTTATCTGATAGTCCTTATGTGACCCTCTTCAAAGTTTTATGTTTAATAGCTGCCAGCAGGGAACGTAGATTAACATTGACCCGTTAAGTTTGGAAACTGCATTCAAAAATCTTTTCTGAAACTGCTTGAACAATTTTAATTAAATTTTATAAAAAGTTTCTGATTTTTATGTACATACACCACCAACTGGGAATTATAGTGCTATAGGACCCAGGTGAGCGATACAGGCTCTTGAGAGCCTCTTGTTATTATTTTCATATTGTACATGTGTGAAATATATTTCATCATTTAAATGTATTCAAAATTAAAGGAATTTCTTGAGATACCCATACTGTCAGCATGCCTAAATAGTCTGGCTCAATCCAGACGGTATGTGTATACACATATGGTCCGGATCTTATTCTAGAACATAGACACAAATTCCTGAAAGACCCCCACCTGCGTTATTAAAAACTTTTACTTGTGGTACAAATTGTTATAACCCTCTGGGTTACAACTACTATATGATACACAGAAATGAAGAAAACTCTAAAACACGCCTGACCTTAATATCCTGGTTTGACCTCAAATAAGACTTGGCATCAATTTTGGCCAGGCCTGGCCTCATTTCTGGAATATTGACATTTTGGATGACCAGATTTGGCATACCTGTAGGTGAACTTAAACCAGTGTTGATGGTACTTGTACCCTTCATCTTTTTCTTTTCCTGACTCAATGTCAGGGTAAAAACAATTCAGTTAAACAATGCCAGTACAACATTTGAATTTTAGAAAGCATAAATGGTAGATTTAATGGTCAAAAAAACAAATTACTTGCATAGAAGGTATATGGATATTTTTTATGGTCAAATCAAGGTTGATACCCTTGATTTCATATCATATTTTTGTTTTGAGTATTTGTAAGCAGACAGAGAACCAGACTTCTTCAGTGAATGGCTGACCTTTGTTTAAGACAGCCTATATAAGACAGGGTTGCAGGAAGTTGTCTTACAAGGCTACATGTTCAATCTAATTTTGTGATTGCATGTCTCAGTTTTACCATATAATCCATGATTCATTGTGTCGCCTGTATTCATGCAGTGGCGACATATAAGGATCACTATCCATCGTCTTGCGTCTTTGTCCATGTAGGCGTCACAAAAATTTCTGTCACAGTTTTCTCAGGAACTATATATCCGAACTTTCTGCATTTTGGCATGGAGTTTCAGTATGGAGACCTATATTGTGTAACAGAGTTTGGGATCTCTCGCATGCCCACTTCCTGTTTGATGGAACTTAGAATATTTTTTGCATCTTGAAAATTTCTGTCACATTTTTCTCAGGAACCACAGATCCCAGCCTTCTACAATTCATTATGGAGTATCAGTATGGGGACCTATATCATGTAATAAAGTTTGGGATCTCTTGCATGGCCACTTCCTGTTTGACGGAACTTAGAATATTTTTGCCGATTGGTGTCACAAAACATTTCTGTCACATTTTACTCAGGAACCACAATTCCCAGCCTTATGTAATGTAGCATGGAGTATTAGTATGGGGACCTATACCCTGTAATAGAGTTTTGAATCTCTGGCATGTCCACTTCCTGTTTGACTGAACTTGGAATATTTTTCCGGTCTTGAAAATTTCTGTCACGTTTTTCTCAGACACCACATATCCCTGCCTTCTGCAATTTAGTATGGAGGATCAGCATGGGGACCTATAATGTGTAAGACAGTCTGGGATCTTTTGCATGCCCACTTCCTGTTTGACGTAACTTACTTTTAGTGTTATTACGCAGGTGACACATGTCTTCTGTGGAAGCCTTACTACTAAGTTTGACATTACAACTGAAAACTGAACAAGGAAAGTCAAGTTTTACTTTCTGACAGTTTGATAGTGCATTCATGGAGGAAGAAGGTTTTTTTTTTACATTTGACCAAAATTAAGGATCATGATATCTTCCAATTGTGAGAGAAATATGCTACGCTCATCGGGAAAAGATGATTTTTTTTACAATTTTGGAATATTACCGATTTTTGATATGGTTTCTTTTTTTACTCTGTCTGAGTCTTAAAAGCATTGTTCCATTGCTTTGTTTTACCATGTATTTGTAAAAACTTTGTCTCATGTGCATGAACTCCATATCGCATTTTTGCTTATTATAGATAGAATATTAGACATTAAAGTTTTTACAATGTAAAATGATCTGTTGCATAAATGTTGCTTTAGAATAATAATTAAAATGACTTGATTTTGAGACACTAGCCCACTAATAGTATCTGTCTTGTTTGCATATAACTAATAAACCTCAAACATTTTGTCAAATATTTAGATTTAGGAGCTAACATGCTTATATGAAATGGTAATGTTTATTTTTCTACAATTTATTTTCATGTAGAATATTATTTTTAAAAAGTTCACTCTTCAATGAATTTTCAAATGTTTAAATCCATATTATTATTATAATATAATATATTTTTATTAATGTCACAAATGTCTTATATCAATGGCTACCACATAAAATATAGATAAATATTTTTATAGGATTTTCCAGCTTATTAAATTTTGGTTTTATTAATTCTTTATAAATAAAAGTTTTCTGAACACAAAAATGCGAATGGAAGAATTTCTTTTTAGCTCACCTGGCTAATGCCAGGGTGAGCTTTTGCCATCTTCTTCTCTGAAACTACTGGGCCAATTGGCACCAAACTTGGCCACAATAGACCTTGGGTGGTCCCTTACAAAAAAGGTGTTTTTTAGGTCCGCGCGATTTCCAAGATGGCCGCCAGCGGGAAACATGATTTTAACATTGGACCCTATGGGAAAACACTTTCAAAGATCTTCTTCTCTGAAACTACTGAGCCAATTGGCGCCAAACTTGGCCACAATAGTCCTTGGGAGGTCCCTTACAAAAAAGGTGTTTTTTAGGTCCACGCAATTTCCAAGATGGCCGCCAGTGGGGAACATAGTTTTAACATTAGACCCTATGGGAAAACATTTTCAAAGATCTTCTTCTCTGAAACTACTGAGCCAATTGGTGCCAAACTTGGCCACAATAGTCTTTGGGTGGTCCCTTACAAAAAAGGTGTTTTTCAGGATCGCGCAATTTTCAAGATGGCCGCCAGCGAGGAACATAGTTTTAACATTTGACCCTATGGCAAAACACTTTCAAAGATCTTCTTCTCTGAAACTACTGAGCAATTGGTACCAAACTTGGCCACAATAGTCCTTGGGTGGTCCCTTACAAAAAAGCTGTTTTTTTTAGGTCTGCGCGATTTCCAAGATGGCTGCCAGCGGGAAACATAATTTTAACATTGGACCCTATGGGAAAACACTTTCAAAGATCTTCTTCTCTGAAACTACTTAGCCAATTGCAACCAAACTTGGCCACAATAGTCCTTGGGTGGTCCCTTACAAAAAAGGTGTTTTTTAGGTCCGCACATTTTTCAAGATGGCAGCCAGCGGGGAATATAGTTCTAACATTGGACCCTATGGGAAAACATTTTCAAAGATCTTCTTCTCTGAAACTACTGAGCCAATTGGTACCAAACTTGGTCACAATAGTCTTTGGGTGGTCTCTTACAAAAAAGATGTTTTCAGGATCGCACAATTTCCAAGATGGCGGCCAGCGGGGAACATAGTTTTAACATTGGACCCTATGGGAAAACACTTTCAAAGATCTTCTTCTCTGAAACTACTGAGCCAATTGCAAGCAAACTAGGCCATAATAGTCCTTCGGAGGTCCCTTACAAAAAAAGGTGTTTTTTAGGTCCGCACAATTTCCAAGATGGCCGCCAGCGGGGAAAATAGTTTTAACATTGGACCCTATGGGAACACACTTTCAAAGATCTTCTTCTCTGAAACTACTGAGCCCATTGCAACCAAACTTGGTCACAATAGTCTTTAGGTGGTCCTTTACAAATAAGGTGTTTTCAGGATCGCGCTACATTCAACATGGCCGCCAGCGGGGACATAGTTTTAACATTGGACCCTATGGGAAAACACATTCAAAGATCTTCTCCTCTGAAACTACTGGACCAATTGGAACCAAATTTGGCCATAATAGTCCTTAGGTGGTCCTTTGCAAAAAAGGTGTTTTTCAGGTCAGCGCGATATTCAAGATGGCCGCCAGCAGGATACATAGTTTAAACATTGGACCCTATGGGAAAACACTTTCAAAGATCTTCTTCTCTGAAACTACTGAGCCAGTTGGAATCAAACTTGGTCTTAAAAGTCCTTGGGTGGTCCCTTGCAAACAAGGTGTTTTTCAGGATTGCACTATATCCAACATGGCAGCCAATGGGGAACATAGATTTAACATTGGACCCTATGGGAAAACGCATTCAAAGATGTTCTTCTCTGAAACTACTTAGCCAATTGGAACAAAACTTGGCCGCAATAGTTATTGAGTGGTCCCTTGAAAAAAGGTGTTTTTCAAGTCAGCTTGATATCCAACATGGCGACCAGCGGGGAACTTAGTTTTTACATTGGTCCCTGAGGGAAAACACATTCAAAGATCTCCTCTGAAACTACTTAGCCAATGGAACCAAACTTGCTCAAAATAGTCTTTATGTGGGACATTGAAAAGAAAACTGTTTTTTTTTTTAGGTTCACACTTTATCCAAGATTGCTGCCAGCAGGGAACATTGTTTAACATTGGACCACATGGGAAACACTAACAGAGGTCTTCTCCCCTTTAACTAATTAGGGATATTGGATTAATAGTTTAACTATATATATGGGCTCATTAACATAAAATGTCTATGTTAATCAAGGGCCAGGTGAGCGATACAGGCTCTTGAGAGCCTCTTGTTAAAGTTTACCGGTATATACTTTTTAAAATCATACCGGTTTTCATTAGATATTTTGTAGATGGCCACAAATTCTCAAAATTATGTATTAGATGAATTATGTACAATGGGAGATAACTCTATAACTTATAAATGGAAATGGTGGGGGAACCTCAGATTGCATTGTATTCTCTATGAAAAAAAACATGTATAATGTATAGCGAGGATTCAGTGTGCAAGTCAGTGTTTGGATATTACTGATTTAGCAGTTTTGTGAAAAATTGGGTTTAGATTATTGAAATGATGAGAATTCCATTTGATAAAAATACCTCCAAAAATGATAACTTGCATATGGTTTAAAGCTGAGATGAGCAGAAAGCCATACTTTTATAAAGTTGTGCAATATTTTTCAGCAGATATTACCCGGTAGTTAATTTGGTAGTTAATTTTTATTATACCCCCTCTCCCCATCGGGGATAGGGGGTATACTGTTTT
>MJUU01074166.1:0-13453 GCA_002080025.1 Modiolus philippinarum
TCTTGCACATCAGACGAAAAACTTCAACTGATGTTTTTTCTTCTTATGATTTTATTCAGAGATAATTACAACTGGGGTGTATACTTAAAGCTAACTTGTATATCAATGGTACATACACATTATAAATACTCATTCAATAATATTCATTATAAGTTCTATGGATTCACCAAAATTTATTTTAAAAAATTAAGACTCGTACAATATACATACATTTTTTTCCTTTTGTTTGTTTGTTTGTTTTTGTTTTCTTTTTGCTTTTTTATTTGCTTTTGTTTTTGTTTTTTTCGCAGGTAAAATGATTTATAAAGAAATATTCATCATATGATTCTATTTTGGTGTTTTTTTATAAAAAAAGGAGAAGCGTAAAATAAATAGTTAAAGAATACGGAGTAAATGTACATGAAAAAAGCCTCTACAAAAATGGTAAAACTAAGCAATGGGACAACACTTTTATTGTCGTTCTTAATCTTGAAGTCGCAATAAGACCTTTAAAAATGAGCTTTGCTCTTACCTCATAGTAAGTTCAAGATTGTAAAAATACACATATAGATTGCTGTAATCTCAAAACTATCAGAAAATAACAATTCAGCAAGAGTAACAATGAAGTTTACGAATGCAAAAAACCAATAATGAGTAATGACCATAAACTAGTATTGTTATGTGAGTAACGGAAATATTCACAAGGAGTTGCAAAATGTTTATTCCATATGAAAGAACAACTTTTTCGTGTGAACCCGAAAAGCAACATTGTAACCTCGAGTTACCTATATTTTACTAAATAAAGGGCCCAAAATGTTTGCTCAATGAGCGAAATACAAGAACATAAAAATGAACTTTGAAAATTTAATCGTGTCATATTCAGCCATACAATACAACTCTAACAATAACATGAAAATGTTTACATGAAAGATATCATATCAACAAGTCAAGCATCACCTGCTGTCCATGCATCATTGGTAAAAAATTCGTAGCCATGAACAAGACATAGTTTAAGAAAAGACGACTCAAATTGAATACCTATTCAAATGCAACCAAGCCAGCCGTAAGTTGGTGGAAAATAAAATTATACTGACGAACCGGACTGAAAAGAGACCACAGAACTTCAAGAGTTCTTGCTCATAACTTTGGAGTAGTAATAAACTTTTATTGGCGAAGTCCTTGTCTTGCAAGGGTTAAATGGTATATCGTATCAGTTGAAATGCACAATACACAGTGTGCCTGATCAAAAATAATGTCACTACTCAAGACCGGGACATTTGCAAATTTGAAATCATTTTATGTGTCATTAATTCTAGTCATGGGGAGTCATTCTTCAGACAAATATCGGACAATGGATCGAAATATTAAACCGATCTTATAGTTTTTGTTGTTTCTTTTTGAGTTGACTGAGATATATATATGTAATTCTAATATGAGAACAAAGGAAACCATGACGACCAGCCATATGAAAATCTCCAATAACATTATGAGCGACGTCACAACAGTCTTTACGCTGAAACAGATGGCGTCATAATATGTTTTGTGCACAAAAACGTCAGTAAATCTTGTGTAATGGCTGTTTTTACCGTGTACCCTATAGGTACGTCCAGATCACTAAAGGTCATATTAGAATCGAAATAATTCATGTTCGCCGGTGGTTTGTAGTCGATTTACATATGAGTGTCCATTATTTTCGTTTATTTTACCCCTCGCTCCGCTGCGCTGCGCTCTGGGTAAAATATTAACGAAAATAATGGCCACCCATATATAAATCTCCAACAAACCACCGGCGTCCATGAATTATTTCTTAAGGTGAGAGGTACGTAAATAAGCGCCTCTACCGGTGAACGTTATAAATTTGCTTTAGAATGAACGTAAAATTATTTTAATTTTCACTTTAAATTATCGTCGTTTCAAACTATATCTTACAATTTTTCTGAAAAATTGATATTATGTTGCCAAAGAAATTTCTGTTTTATTGATATAATTTTTTATAGGGTCACCGAGTTTGTTTTCATGGCATAGATCGCTGAATAGATGTTCATCTTTCAAATCACGCCTAAAATCATAACTTTTATCGACGACGTCGCTGTTTTGACGACGGGTTTTATCGAAAAAATCCATTTTTGGCGTGCTTATTCTATGTTCAACTATTTATACCAGAAATTAATTCGGTGACCCTATATAAAATTTACACCATTAAAATGGGAATTTCATTGTTTAAAACAAATTGTAGTATACGTTTTCATAAACGCGCAATTTAAAGACGTTTCATCTATTATTTTTCTGTACGTTTTACATGGATTCTATATGAAAACAACATAACTGATAGATTTTTTAATCGGTCATATTTCAAACATAGAAATAGCTAAACCGATTTTATTTCACTTTGAAATTCAGCTTCATTTGATGCACTTGCTTTTGAAAAAAATACTGCCATACTGGGAACATAACAATTAGAAATCCATTCCCCCCCCCTCCCCCCCAAAAAAAACAAAAAAAACTAGTGCATCAATTGTGCATTACAAAAAGTGAAAAGTCTTTTGGTAATGGCAAAGTCGGTAACCAATTCAAACACTGAAACAAAAAGCTTAGGAGGATGATACTACTGACATGTATTTAACGGATAACATATTTGCCGAGTTTGAAGGGAGACAATTTGTATTCAAATGTTCACCTTTACCTACCGATCTATGTATGCAAAATTCATACAAATCTTAGTCTTAAAGATAAAAAGAAAGAATTTTTACTTCAACTTTCGGTATACAAATAACTAAATACCGAAGTTACTGTGAATTTACTTTCTGCATATACGCATTTCGACAACTTATGTCTCTTCGGTGCAGATAAAATCTAAACGTTTGGAAGACCATGAGCTCAAAGATGTTTAAAAACTGACAGAGAACAAAACACCAAATATGATCTAAATGTAAAGCCAAAATCAGCTAAGGACAGAGCTTTGCACGAGGGAGATACTTCTTAGTTTTCAACAAAATTTACAAAAATTTAGATATTGTAAGATTCCAAAAACAAACATGTATTGTTGATATTTTACTCAATACGCAAAAAATATTTCAGTGAATATTTAAGGTAATAGGTAAATAGCAAAGTTTCCGGATTTCGATGAAATTTTACATTTTGAAGTACCAAATAATAGAGTTTGCATCTGATTTGTACCAAAATTACAACATTATGTAACTACCCCTACTAAGAGCATACACCGCGCAACAAACAATATTTTTTCAGTTTTTTTATGTTTATTTTATTGGATTAAATTTAATGAGAGGTAAAATTGAAGATGACTTAAAGGATATTAAAGACCAGACGAAAAGATATGTCCGAATTTACATATTATAAGTTGTTTTAATCGCAAACAAAGTGTTTTCACTTTTTTTAAAAAAAATGTTTACTTTGATCATTCAGACATCAAGGTGAATGACACTAGATAATTCCCTTTTTACATACATGTCCCAAATAACCATGCGAGACATCAATATCATTTTGTGAGCCATTTATTTGTGCTTGATACTGGATATGATTCGAAACAAGCATTTTTAATTACAAGATACACGATTTTTTAACTGGTAAAAAAGCACGTTGACCAATGTATTGATCACTTGCATATGCAGGAACTAAATTCACAGTAACTTCGGTATTTTGTTATTGATAAATGATATTAGGACGAGCATAATACTTGAAGATATTTGTATATACATTGTATAATGATATTCATAGATCCATATGATATATTCTCCAGCCCAGTAGTCAGACTTGTCTTACATGAAAATTTTCCTAACGTTTTTATAGAAATTAACTGTTTTTATCAAAATTCTAATCCCTTATAACGTTTCGTTTCATGTATTGCACTTGGTGTATGTACTTGACCTCATTTTTATATATACTTCTTTCGGACAATTTTTGGATAATCGTTTGCCTGATGTTTGATTCTGATGCATGCGTACAGCATAAAAAAATTACCTGTTTATTATGCAACTTTCGTATTTCTGTATTTTGTTATTTTCAGTTATGCAGTTACTCTAGTTTACCAGTCAACACACGGAAAGGGTAGTAAGTGCGTGGCAAATAGTGAGTACTTCTATGTTAATGTAGATTTGCTCATCATATGGCATATTTAAAATTGAATTGATATGAAGATATCTTTATTAAAAAAATCAGTCTTCGGTTAAATCCCACTTCCATAGTTTTTTTTTTAATTATTTTTTTTTGGGGGGGGGGGCACAAAACATAACAATATTGTAGGAAGTTTTGCCTGACATGTACTAATTTGTTGGAAAATATACACACATGAACTCTGGAAATGTTTACATTATATCTGACTGCGACTTATGTTAAAAGCATTTTTAGATATAAGGGATCCTTGCTCTGTCCTAGCAACACGACTTGTGTGACGTTTCTTTGATTTGTTTCCTACAACAGAATTGTTAGTATAGAATAGAATAAGAGTTTTCTACTCTTACTTATACTTAATCTTACGTCATTTGTATCGATACAAACTTTTACTTCGAACTGGATATGTGATATGGACGTAACATTTTACAACGTCTTGATACATAGAAGTCTCTCTGGTATTACGTTTATATAAACCAAACACAAAATCTAAAAAGAAAAAACATAAATAGGAATTTTTAATAATGTATACAATAAAAATAGTACAACACTACCAAAACCAGACATACTGCTGCTGCTGCATCAATATTTTTTTTACTTTTTTATAGCTGAAGATTGCTATACATATACCGTATAGCTGGTAATTTTCGCTATATTTGCGAGGTTTCTGGAAGCGCGAAAATAAAACTACGCTAAATTTATGTCAGTATATCTTCATATATGTTTTCCCGTACCCAATTTCCCATTCGCGAAAATTCATTAAAGCTTAGATTTAATACCCCTCTTTTGAAAATTAATTGCGAAATTTGGCAACCGCGAAAATTACCCGCTATACGGTATATGTCAGTAAACAAGATGCAAAAACAGCAATTCATATATATTTTATGGCATGTGATAACTGCAGAATGCACATCATCCTGTTAGGGAGTAGCGTGCAGTTAAGTGTTACAAGTTAAAGTAGCATGCCAAATTAAAATGCATGATGATTTAATAGAGTTTTCATCATATTCATTCAGACCGCGAAGTGTTGAATTTCAGATAATATATAGGGGCTATGAATTTTATTTAAATCACCTCTCATTAAAATCGGGAATAGTTTCATAAAGCTCAACATTCAATACTTCACAAAGCTTTAATAATTACTTCAGTAACACGAAAACTAGCCCGATATAAATACCTCATCACACCAATTCGTTTTTCACCCACCTGTACAGTTTTTTGTAAACAGCACTGGACAGTACTTTATTTAACAGGTATAATAAAAATCTCTTATTATTCCTTAAGACCACACAACCAGAAAAGATACTCATTTATTAAAACTGGTGTGACTGCTAAACTTTTGCACGTTTAAGGCATCCATGTAACACATGGTATTGTTCGTTTTGTTTTACAGGTACTTAGATAACCTCCGTAAAATCAAACCACAAAGTACTTTCAATTCTGTTGTATGTGGTATCACCTCAAACCATTGTATGTGGTATCACCTTAAACCATTGCACATCACAAAATGGCATATTTACTTCATATTCCTTCATTACTAATTTTAGACTGGAGTTTGTCTCTTCTGCAGTGTGGAGTCCACGTGAAAGATATGTATGCTCTATATACATTTCAGGTATGGTGTTCTTGTTCTTGGGGCAATCTTTCCTATAAATGCACTATCATACTTTCATTTTTTTTTCTTTTTTTGTAATTTCAAATTGTTATTCTGACCACATGTTTATTGTTCCAACATCCCATGATTTTACCATGCCAAGTTTTCTTACTATTGCCTCGATGCCTGCCCTGTGATTGTTTATTTGTTGGACACCGAATGACAGCGATTGCAAGAAAACTATGCCAGTGCAGTTTATGTTTGATGACGATCCCGCATCCATGAGTAAAGATACATCGATGTAGCATTGCTCGACATCTATTTTGCTGAAGCCAGAGCTAGGACTGTCATAACTTTTTACTCTGAGGTATGAGTAAATCTCAATGTTGAAGGCCTCATAATGATTTCAAGACAACGGCAGTAGAATACCGAAGGAACAAAGCACAAGATTACACAAATCAAAGTCCAGAGACAAGGCAAAAGCAAGAACACCAAAAGACGGAAGACCAAAGACACCACATGCCCACAAAACACACGAACGTTACATATACAACACACAAAACTAAAGCACTAACAGTGTGAACTCTCAATAAACAAGAGTGACATCAGGTACCCCGGAAGGGTAAGCATGTCCTGCTCTGTGCACAGCACCCGTCACACTGTCAGTGGGTCAATCCAGGGTAAAGTCGAAACCGGTAATGTCAAATCAGGGAAGACGCGAATCTAGCTGAAAATGTGACACTGACATTTCATATCTATCTATGATGTCGTGGTGACGGCCATAGAATTTCTGAAGGGACGAAAGTAACAATGGCTGAACATATCCCTGACTCAGCAGTTTTTGTGACAGTGCTTTTGCTCTTTCCACAAAGTCACTGTATGTACTGCACGCTCTACAGTAACGAATTAATTGTGAAATATATACTCCATATGCTGGGGATGCAGGTATATTGCTGCAGAGGAAGGGAAAGTCAAAATCATCACGTTTGTCATATAATCTAGATTTCAGACGTCCATGTTCGTCAATGTACAACAAAAGGTCAAGGTATGAAGCAGAATCGGGTGTATCGGTTGTCTCTTTAATTTCAAGTTCACTGGGGTAGATACGATGTAAATATTCTTTGAATTTTGGGTTATTAAAAGAAAGTAGATCGTCTATATATCTGAAGCTGAAATTAAAAGTCTGGGCTAGCTGTTTTTGTTTCTGTTGTATCAGCCCTTGTAAAAACTTTGCTTTATACGAAAAAAGTAAAAGGTCAGCTAAAAGTGACGCACAATTTGTTCCCATAGGAATCCCTATTGTCTGTTGAAAAACACGGCCTCCACATTCAACAAATATGTTGTCGATCAAAAATTCAAGCATCTTAATCACGTCATTTTCACTGTATTTCTTGTTTGACTCAGTGCGGTTCTTTACAAAATATGTTTTATCTTTTCCTATTACCAGATAGGAATACCTGCGTTCTCCGGTTTTTGTAGAGAAACATTGATGTATCAGATCGGAAATTACTGTTTTAAGTTTATTATGTGGAAGAGTTGTATAAAGGGTAGAAAAATCAAAAGTTTGAATGCTATTGCAGTATGCGAGACTGTTTGAGGAGAGCTGTTCAAGGAGATCTTTGGAATTTTATAGAATGAAGATGAAGAACAACAATAAAAGCGTTGTTCCATTTCTTAGTTTAACCATGTATTTGTAGAGACTTTGTCTCATTTGTATTTACTCCATATCCCTTCATTGTTAACTATAGTTATTTTTGGATTACTTTTGTTTTAATGGAATCTACAGCAATAAATTTTACTCCATTGATCCATTTCCATTCATTTGCTCGTAGAAACGATCAGATAGATCCTTGGTTGTCAATGAACAAACATTTTCGTACATCAATTTCATGAAGCAAGTTTCTTTTCAGCTTACAACAATATATTGTTCGTGTGTTATAAACGCTATAGATTGTCTCATTGCTGACAAATGAATTAACAGTTCATCTAGCGAGCCTACTTATATCCGGCTTTCATGCGTTTATTAAAACCAAACGATTGTTTCCCAATATGAATTCAATATTTTACGAAAGGATATGGAGTAAATGAACATGAAACCATAACACATATGTTAACTCCAACTGCAATAATTCTAATGAGCTGTACGGCCATTTCGGAAATTAATTCCTCATCAGCAGCACTAAAACCCAAATAAAGGAAATCCATAATCTCAAAAAATGTTTTAAATGCATAAAACCAAACGAAACCTGAATAATCAGTCATATCAAATATTACTCAAGACAAAACTACGATGGAGAGAGTTAATCCTTAAGTTTTAGAATGTACATAAATTTATATAATAGTAATAGAACAAAGCGTACACATGAGATATTATTTCATGTACAAGTACACCATATCTAAGAAAAATAAAGAGCATACATCTCTATTATCATAACATTTGTTATCAAACCATTTTGATAACAAAGCATCCTTTGTTATCAAAATGGATGATGACAACAGTCACCTTCTTTGGACGTATACTGACCCTATAAAATCTACAAAATTCAGAATTTAACAAATGTAATGAAACACCATTTGATTTCAAAAGGGATCATGACAACAGTCACCTTCTTTAAAGGAGTAGGTATGATAAGGACGTATAGTATAGTGACTCGTTAAAATCTACAAAATTCAGAGTTTTACCAATAGTGAAGAGCGGTCATATAACTTCTAAACATTGGTGTACAACTGTTTTTTGCAAGTAGGTTCAATATATATGGCACAATAGATTTTTATATTAAAAATTCTTCAATTAAGTGTTTGTAAACGCTTAATCATAGCAAAAAATGTAAGGCATGTTTCTTGCTTTTCAAAGTTTGAATATTTTAAAGGAGTTCAGCAATAATTTTTATTTATATATCTAACTTTAATCTTAGGGTCAAATAAAGACCTAAGTGTACCTTGTCTCTTTCTGCATTCCTAAATTTGATAGGAATCCATACAAAGAGATCTTGACAATATTGACACTAGTCAACTCGACACGTGTGTGTGTGTTTAAATTCAAAACTTTTAAAATTTTGATACTAGTATTTTCTATAACATATGAACACATGAAAAGGAAGGACTAATTGATAGTGTTTTGAAGGATAGGTTATCAAGAAAGTACTACGGGATTTTTCTGATTTTTCATGCTCATCCTTTAATACATAGGTAAAATATTTTGCCTCACAACATCAGCAATGCTACATGACTCGTGAATGTTCAGTTAACAATAATTCATTGGATTAGGTTTTGATAAGTGAAACCGAAAACATCCCAGTGTGAAGGTAATGAATGTAATAACAAAATTACCGAGTAGAATCTTAAAGAGATCAGTCAGAACATCTTTTCCCGCCCTTTTTTTTTTATAAAAAAGAAGTAAATTTGGTATACGATATTGATAAGTAAATTAATAAATTTTTGAGCTGTAAATTATTATTGACGCCAACGGTTTTTGTATGTTTTTTTTGCGGTGAGTGCTTCCAATACCTGCTGAGTTCACTTCTGACTTGTTGGTTTACCTGTTTACCAAACCAGAGATCATATTATTATGACAGTCTTTTCCCCGAACAGAGTTTGTGCAAATCAACACGATACACCTAAAATTATAATAAAAGTTTCAATTCAAAAACGTTTCCCGTCACACATGTCGTATGATGATTTTGACGTTCATTTTTTGAATCGTGCAAAACGGAACTTCGGGAACAATTTTTGTTAAGTGTATACAAATGGTCACCAACTGTGCTCCTCTACTCGCAGACTTGTTTTAATTCCTTCAAGACTGAATTTCTTCAGGTACTCGTTAAAGATCATAAATGGGGGTAATAACAAATTACCGAACAGAGTTGTCAGGAGACGAAATCAGTGAGTTAAAAAACCGTAATGGTCTTGACTTGGTACAGGCATTTCACAAGAAATGGTAGGTTAAACCAGTTTTATGTTGCGCCAAAACACCCTTTTCATTGCGTTAGTGTACGCAATCAACTGCCTTTGACAGGTTGCAATTCAGTGAAATGTACATCCCAGTACTAAGTAAAAATGATGTTATGAAAGATCTTTTATGTGTCTGCTTTGTAAATGTCATTCTCTAAACCGACAAAACCAATTAAATTATGAAAAAGAAAGGAAATGGGGTAAATGTATAGGAGACAACATCCCATATCCAGGTTAAAACGACCCAAAACAAAGCATCTAGGGGTCACCGTACGGTCTTCAACACAGTGAGGAACCTCACACCATATAGCAAGCCCTAAATGGCCCCAAAAAGGTTAAAAAAGTGAATAAATCAAAGGAAACAAACCACATCCAATAACCCAAATATCAAGAAACTAAAATTTCATAAGAAGACACGGACAAGCCAGTCACCAACATATTCCTGATTTGGGACAGGCGCAAAAATTGCGGTGGGGTTAAACTCGTTTTCTTGGATCCAAACCCTCCCCTATGTGTGGTGAATGGCTAAAAAATAAATACACAAACAGACTCACAGTAAAAATCAAACTAGAAAAAAGTCCAACTTATCAAGACGAGTACCCTTACAATGAATTACATAAAACATGAAAACAATACACACAGGTACTGTCCGGACAAATACTTCTCTTTACCCCTCAAACAAGACCAAGGTGAAAATTTGAAAAAAAAAACATATATTTATCTTTTTGTACACAGATATCACAACGGAAAATCTGTATCATAAACATCATTGACAAAGACAAAAACTAGAAATAGCAATGTGATATATAAGACAACACAGATAACAAAAGCATCGTGGTTCTGCACTTGCCTTGTCTATTTGCCTTTTGGACTTCGGCTCTTGACAATTCTGTTTGGTAATTTTGATATTACCCCAATTTATTGTAAATACCTAATTGATAACCCTACCACAGCTCTTTAATTTTATTATTTGTAATACTTTGTCATAAACAAATGAGCACAAATGAACGAATTTCTCTGTTATTGGAAATCACTTTGCCTCAAAGTACATAATACCTTCAAATGCGTTATTTTACATATTACATTATATATAATGAGAATTGTACCTGTAAAACACACTAAATTTTTTTATGGATTTTGACTTAAGTCGTGCACATTCTATAAAAAAAATTGTTTATCTGCTTATAGAAAAATTATGCCCTTGAATTGTGGAATAGTGATATTTTCCATATAATTCTCATGTAAATATAGTGCGAAAAATCACATTTTGGCCAATCTTAAGAACTCTGCATTTTTTTGGACACATCCGTGACCCCAAAATGTTTTGCATGCATGTATTTTTACAGCATTTTCATCAAAGTTTCTTTGCACAAATTAAAAATAAAAAGACTATTCTATGTCAGAAACTAAAACCCCCAACTTCATTAATCAATAATTATTTTTTCATGGCTTGGTCAATCGTTCATGTGACGGGTTGTACATACGAAACGTGATTTACTTGCAATACTGTAACTCTAGGTGTTTATGAGAGTTCACAATGCTAGATTCTTTAACTAATACATCGGCAAACGAATACCGAAGCAAGAATGAGGAAAGGGGAAATTTAACATCACGGCAATTCACAGCAACAAGAATTGAGACAGTATGACAAAGACACAACAAACAAACAAAAATGAACAAAAACGCCACAAAACTAAAGCACTAACAGTGTGAATCCCTATAAAAACTGAGGTATCATCAAGTGCTCCGGAAGGGTAAGCATGATCTGCTCCACGCGTGGCACCCGTCACACTGCCAGTGAAAAGTCCGATTTTGTCACAGTCGGTGTTAGTCAGTCCGGTAACAAACTCTGGATCTACCCAAAGATATCTGTTCTCATTTGTGAAACAGAAACATTGTAATGGTCTGTGACGACCGTAAAATTTCTGAAGTGACAATTGCAACAGTGACTGAACATACCCTTGATGTATAAGTTTTTGATACAGTAATTTCGCTCTGTTGACAAAATCGCTGTACAAACTACAGGCACGGCAATAGCGAATGAGCTGTGAAATGTAAACGCCATATGCTGGAGAAGTGGGAATATTACTGCTCAAAAACGGGAAGTTTACTATTGGAAAGTCGAAATCATCACGCTTGTCGTAAAGTTTTGTTTTCAGACGTCCAGAGTTTTCAATGTAGAGGTATAGTTCCAGGTATGATGCTGATGATGGTGTATCAGTGGTCTCTATAATTTCGAGTTCATTTGGGTATATAAGATGAAGGTTATCCTTAAATTGAGGATTGTTCAATGAAAGAACATCATCTATATAACGGAAACTGAAATTAAAGGATTTGGCTAGCTTGTTGTCTTTTTTTTCTGAACTAGCCCTTGCATGAACCTGGCTTCATATGAATAAAGAAACAAATCTGCTAAAAGTGGCGCACAATTAGTTCCCATAGGTATCCCTATTTTCTGCTGGAAAACTTGTCCTCCAAATTCTACAAATGTGTTATCAATCAAGAATTCCAGCATTGCAATGACATCCTCTTCTGTATACTTTTTGTGTGAATCAGTGTGATGTTTAACAAAATAGGCCCCATCTTTACCTATCACCAAATATGAATATCTTCTTTCACCTTTTTTAGTACAGAAAGATCCCGGAGCACTGACTTTAGCTTATCGTGTGGAAGAGTAGTGTAAAGTGTAGAAAAATCAAATGTTTTGACACTGTTGCAGTGGTTGAGTTCAGTTAAAGATAGATATTCTAACAAGTCTTTTGAGTTTTGGAGAATCCACATCTGATTCACTCCACTTGTTGAGTATACTTTATCACTATATATCTTGAGGCCATCTTTGACTGCAGTAAGTAATGAAGTGAGGAGCTTAGAAATCATGTCTGTGATTTTCGTGATTTTGTTCATGTCTCGTGCATGCATTTCCGTATTCTGTTTGTCTCCATTTTGCCTTGTCTATGGACTTTGATGTGGGTGACGTGAATTTTGTTTACTTGGTAGTCTACTGACTTTGTTGTGATTAAATGTTCAATCGGGAATCAACAAATACATAAAATGTAATTTTATGTCAGGATGACATGGCCCATCTTCCATCTGAAGGTATTATTGCAAAGAAGCAATTTATTTAATGTGAAGGTATTATTTGGTATAATGAACTTCACTAAATTATGATGACCAGTTAACAAATGGGTTGTTATTAAGTAGTGAGTGATCATATCAAGGTATAACTATAGTTCGGATGCCATATTTGGTCCAATTTTTATACATTTTTCGGCTTTGGATTTGATTTGATTTGATCTGCACTGAAGAACTAAAAAGACAAAATATGTCAAAATAGTCATCTACAGAAACTAAATTTACGTTTTAGTTGTTTTATACTATATTTGATGTTTTATTCTTCTTAAAGACAACTACAATATAAAGATATTTGAAATAAAATGTTTGAAGTATGGTTCAGAAATAAATGTACTCTTACAGCTAACATGATTATACTTTACCAAACCCTTCGGATAGTTTTGAATTTGATTTTTATTCCGTATTGCCACAGTGTTTTACCAGAAGACTTTGCGCCATGAGGTAGTCTGCAGTTTAGTGGCGAGCCCTCCTTCACTAATCTTTAAAATTAGGTTTTGTGTTATTCTTTCCTTCTCAAGATTGTTGTCTTGGCGTTAGTAGTCTACAAGCTCTTACTAGTGCCGGTACCAAGGTAAGCTGTCCCGAGTTCCTATCGTTGTTTACGTTCTGCATTTTGTCTTATTGTTATTGTTATCCGTGTGCAGTTCCCTGGTGGATTGTGGAATGTGA
>MJUU01074167.1:12864-30991 GCA_002080025.1 Modiolus philippinarum
CGAAAAATACTGTCAACAATTGAAATCGGTAAGAGAAAATGCATGTATTTTGTGAAGAGGAAAATTTCAAAATGGGCGGAAAGGACTAGAAGTTTTGGACTAAATCTGACATGTAAAGGAAAAAGGTTTGCTAGATTTGTTTAACTGATCCTCACAAAACAATTTCACCCCAAACAAATATTTGTAAAAATTATTTGCCCCCCCCCTCAAATATTAACCCCGAAAAATGTTTTTAATAAAAAAAAAGTAAAATTGAAAAAAAATTTGTTTTCAAAAAAGGGTATGTGATAAAGGGTAAGCCATGCGATAAAGGGTATGCCATGCGATAAAGGTTATGACGTCATAGTGTAAATACGGTTTGAACGTCATGCACTGTATCACATATTCAAAACGTCTGTATTCATTACTTAATATATGATAAAGGGTAGCAGCCGTGACTGATATCGATATCATCACGGCATGATGATACAGGACAAAATATGACTCTGTATTACACATACAGAATTCTTGTATTTATGACTAAATATATGATGACTGTAATTGAATAGCACATCAAACTCCTATACATTGACAACATAATTTGCTCATTAAGTATATATATGTCATATGCCATTACCTGGTGTTTTTCTTACGTTCTATATATGGCTTTTTAATGGCTTACATATTTAAGATATGTATACCTCAGGTAGTGCTAACAGATATCTGCATAATTCCCCAATATACTGTATAAAAGTTACGTTGTACCGCCTACAGTCGTCAAAGTATTGCTGAGCCGAAAATCTTCTCTTCAGTACAACTGTGCCGCCTGAAAAAATTGACAGATTATTTTATAAAGTCGAACTTCGATGGCTCATACACCTAAGAGACCATTGAAAACAGTTCGAGCCAACAGGTGTTCGAGATATCGAGGTCGAAATATGTTTAAACTTGAACAAAGTAGCACCAAAAAAGGGTTCGTGGCATCCATGATGTTCGAGTTATATTACAAAAGGCAATAATAATATAGATGAAGTTACCTTCACCTACTATCAGACGTACATATAATTCGCATCGAATACGTATCGAAAACGTTTTCGATGCGCATTCGATACGTATTACGTGTGAACGCAACGTTACAGAAACGTTTTGAGTAAACCAAAAACTAATACGCATTAGTTTTATACGCATCGAATGCGAATCAATTCGTATTACGTGTGAACGCAGCGTAATATTGGTATTTTATTCCATACGGTTTCCGTGGAGTCTGTATAAAAAGACAAGAATGGAATATTCACAGAAATGAATATTTGATAAAATTTGTTGGTTTCTTATTATTCAGATTAATAATGAAAGTAAATGCACATGAGACGATCCTATTCAAATACATGGTAGAACCAAGCAATGGAACAACGCTTTTATTGTTGCTCTTCATCTTGAATTTTCTATGAGTCCTTCAACGATGAGCTTTTCTTATATCTCAGAGCAAGTTCAACCCGTTGAGTGGAATTCATTACTAAATGTCGAACCACTCTACATCCATGTCCTAATACCATGGATGTGGGATCGTCAACAAACATGAACTAATGTAATTACTGTCGGAAACGTTAGTGATCCCCGTACTCCTTGTTTGACACAGAAAACAGTTATAGACCCGAGGCATACTCGTATTTTCCTTAAGATTTTTGAAACTGAATAATTGAAAGTCACTATTTTTACTAAAGGAATTCAAGAAGGCAGTTTTGCAAACAATGAGTAGTCAGAAATTTTACCAGACTTGGAATCAAATGTTTGAGAAAATCAAATTGGTGAAAATGTCTGTTCTAATTGTAACTAATTTTTAAAACTATGGTTTCAATGAAGAATTCCGAAAAAGTGGTCGTCAGGGATTTTTAAACCAAATTTTGAATAGAATATTTTTGAAATCTAAGTAGGGAATCAAACCAAATTATAAAATTAACAATGAATCTAAAAGTATGGTTCCTTAATAGAATTTTAATAAAACAAGTGAACCTTGACACTTTCAGGAAATTCACCAAATTTTGAATCCCCCATTTTTGGAAATCCAATTGATGAAAATGATTGCCATAATCGAAACAAATCCTAACAATATGTTTGCTAGGAGGAATTAAAACTAGAGGCTCAGGGACTAAGCCTGAATCGCTCACCGGACAAAATGTTTTTATATAAGTAAAGCCATGTCTATGCTGATGTCCAAAAATGGTGCTTTTTCCTCTAGGGTTGAATTGGCTTCAGTTGTTTCAGAGAAGATCATCAAAATGTGATTTCCTATAGGGTCTAGTGTTAAAAAATGTAACATGCCGGTGGCAATGTTGTTTGTCAGATCCGACTGAAACAGGCAATTCTTGTACAGGACCTTCCATACATCTTTCCAATTCAGTTTGTTTAATTTTCCTTCAATTATTTTATAGTAGATGACGAAAATGATCAATGTCCCAAAAGTTTCGATGTTAATTTATATTCCGTACTAGAGACAACATCCAATCTCCAGGAAAAAACGACCCAAAACAAAGCATCTAATTTTCCCCGAAGGGTTCAATGTTAAATCATTTTTTTTGTCGGATCTGAACGAAATGAGCAATCCTTGTATAGGACCTTCCATACATTTTTCCTATAAAGTTTGGTTGAATGAAATAAATTGGTTTCAGAGGAGTTGATGAAAATGTTATTTTCCTCATAGGGTCCAATGTTAAACCTAAGTTCCGCGCTATCGGCCGTGTTTTTTTTTTTTTTTTTTTTTTTTTTTTTTTTGTCGCATCAGAACGAAATGAGCAATCTTTGTATAGGACCTTCCATACATCATTCCTGTAAAGTTTGCTTCAATTTGCTTCTGTGGTTTCAGAGGAGAAGATGATAATGTGATTTTTCCACAAGCTCCAATGTTAAACCTCAGCTCCCAGCTGGCGGTCATGTTTTTGTCGAATTGGAAGAAAATGAGTAATCTTCATAAAGGATCGTTAATACATTATTCCTGTAAAGTTTAAAGTTAATTTTGTTTCATTGGTTTCAGGAGAGAAGAATGATGAAAATGTGAAAGTTTAATAGACGAACGAAGGACGGACGGACGACGAACAGAAGGACAACGGACGGACGAACGACGGACACCAATTGATGGCAACAACTCAAACTGACCCTTTGGGTCAGTTGATTCAAAAAAGTGATCTTTGAGACTTTTAGGAAATTTACCAAAATTGGAATAAATTATTTGGAAATCCAATTGGTGAAAATGATTGCCCTAATGGCAATAAATCCAAAAAGTAGAGTTGCTCGGTAGAATTCCAATAATAAGTGGTTTTTCACACTTTCAGTAAATTCGGCAAAATTGGAATCAAGTATTTCTTAATCCAATGGTTGAAAATGATTGTGCTAATTGAAACAAAGCCTGAAAATATGGTTGATATTGATAATTTGATAGGGTCTTCGCATTTTAGCTAAACACATCCTAAATTTCTAAAATATATATTGCATGGACACGGGTTTTGTATTCCGGTATATGCATGAAATCATTATGTTAAACTCCTCACAGGAAGGGATCTTGGTGGAAGCTGTATACTGAGGGTATATAATTTAATTTGTCAGTTGGTAATGGGTCTGGAGCTGGCATGTCAGTTAACTGCTAGCAGTCTCTTGTGATTTCATGTTTATGTCCGTATATTTAGTTCTTTCAGTTTCATTTTTCACAATTGACTCAGTCCTGTTGCTAACTGAATTTTACTGTTGTTACGATTGTTTTTTTTATTTATCACATTGGCTATAGGGGGGGTTGGGCCAAATAAAACTAGTTTAATCCCGCCGCGGCAGGTTTGCGCCTGTCCTAAGTCAGTAAATTTATAAAGCCTTTGTGTGTCTTGTCTGTTTTCTAGTCAGTTTACTTTATGTCTATAGGAGTATAGGATGTTTTTTATTTCACGGAACTTGATTACTTTTTATTTAGGGGCCGACTCCGACCTGCCGTTGGGTGTGGGGTTTCCTCATCGTTCATTGAAGATCTTATGGTGGCTTTTAGTTGTTGTAACTCCCCTTTGGGTCGTTGTCACTTTGACACATTCCCCGTTATCCTTTTTTTATATTGCTAGGCAGAATTCATATAATAATAAGTGGTATTTGAAACATTCAGGAAATTTATTGAAATTAAAATCAATAATTTTGTAAATCCAATGGGTGAAAATGATTGCCCTTATGGAAACAAATCCAAACAGTGAATTTTTTTAATGAAATTTACAACAATTGGAATCAAGTATGTCTTATTCTTACATTGTTTATATATATGTCGAAAATCCTACATCAATGACTTTATCGATGTAGGATCGTCAACAAACAAAAATAAAACTGGAATAGTCTACTTACAACCACTGCCCTCCGTTTCCCGACAAACGCATTGTCCAAAGATAGTGGACTATCACAACATATAAACAAGCAGACTCTGGATTAAAACAGTACATTTCTTTAACACCTACCACAATCCATTACAGTAAATAGAGGTAGACAAGCTGCAGTGTGGTAAAGAGGAGTTACAATGTATACAACATCATCCGGAACTAGAGAAGCCAAATAATAGTATTTTGACATCAATAAAGCTCTTGCATGAGAAATAATGGCTGGTTTTGGTAGTCCTATAAAAAAGAAAAATTCAAATAAAAATATACAATTAAGGAAATTAAGAAATATAGGAATTTCTGAAATATTAAAAAAAATGTGCCAACCACTTTTAAAACTTTATATAGCATTTAAGATTTTAAATCGATGTTTTTTTTTCAAAACACGCCTGATTATAAAAATTTGAATTAATTCTATAATCTTCAAATTACTAAGTAAATGATATTTTACAACTCTTTTACTTTTTTGAAGAGATTTTTAACAAAACTAGGTGATGTCATGTACTTTCTGTCCCTTCATAATATTTGCTCCAGAAGAATAAAGTATTAAAGAATATTTGTTACTACGGAACAAATATTATGGTATTTGCTCCTTACAGAATAAAAGTTATATAACAATTATTCCAAAATTAAGTGTTATTATGTTTACAATATTTGTTCCAAAGGAACTTTGTTATTCAGAACAAATATACTTTAACAGTGAAAGCAACTAATTTCAGAACAAGTGCTCTAGATCTTAGCTGACATTTCCAGATATATTCTTTAGTTTCATGATCTTTAACCTGTAGTTCCAGATGTATAAATATAACAGCATGATGTGACGTGATTCAATCCCTTCCGCACACAACGGCTTATTTCAGCAGGAGGTGTCATCAACATTAACTGATCCAAAGACTGGTATCCGTGTAAAATATCAGAAATCAGTGTCCCCATAAAATACACAGGTATTTTTATTTCACTTCTTATATCTGCTACAGCGTGGTGCAGTTCTTTCCAAACAAAATAAAAACATAACAAGATAGTTTAAACACGTTTTATGCAGATTTTTGTGGCAGACTTAAACGTTATGAAAAAAAATTTGTGCTAACTGAAAACAGTCTACTAAAGTTTATATTAACCATTTAACTATTTCGGTAAAGATTGTTTAACAAAGTTTTATGTTATGCTGTTTGGTGCTCATTGCAATGTCCCCATTCAATGTATCGTTTTCTTTGTATTGATTTGGTATTTCTGTTACCGATATTTTTTTCTCTCATTTTTAAACGCCCATATTATGGTATAACTGTGTCCTTTCGTCCGTCCGTCCGCATGTTGTTCTCTAACTAGAGGACGCTTTAATCATTTTTCTTAAAACACTGCAGGATTGATGGGCATGACGGGAGAATGCTCCCTATCGTTTTATTTTGTTGGTGAATTTTTGTTCCAGAGTTATTGGACTTTGATTATTTCAAAAAAGCATGAAATTGTAATATCTAACTAGAGAATGCGTCGACCATTTTTCGTTCCGGAGTTATGGGACTTTGATTATTTAAAAAAAGAATGAAATTGCAATTTCACTCCACATGTCATACTCTAACTGGGCAATACATAGACCATTTTTAATGACCCTTTGCAGGACTGTTGGGTATGACGGACGAAAGCTCCTTATCGTTTTATTTTGTTGGTGATTTTTCGTGCCAGAGTTATGGCACTTTGATTATTTCAAAAACCATCAAATTGCATTTTCACTCCACACGTCGTTCTCTCAATAGAGAATGCTCTCATCATTTTTCTTGACCCTTTGCAGGATCGTTGGGTATGACGGAAGAAAGCTCCCTATCGTTTTATTTTGTCGTTGCAGTATTTGTTCCAGAGTAAGGGGAACTTTGTTTTTGTTAAAAAAGAATGAAATTGTAATTCCCGTCTACATGTCGTTATCTAACTAGTAAATGCTTTGATAATTTTTCTTGAAACTTTGCAGGATTGTTGGATATGATGGAAGAAAGCTCCCCATTGTTTTATTTTGACGTTTGAATATTTCGTTCCAGAGTTATTGAACTTTGATTATTTCGGAAAAGCATGAAGTTGCAATTTCCGTCCGTTGTACACTAACTAGAGAACTCTTTGACCATTTTTCTTGAATCTTTGCAGGATTGTTGAGTATGACGAAGAAAGCTCTCTTTTGTTTTATTCTGTCGTTGGACTTTTTATTCCAGACTTATGGAACTTTGATCATTTCAAAATAGCATGAAATTGCAATTTCCGTCGTCGTACTCTAACTAGTGAACGCTTTGATAATTTTTTCTTGAAACTTTGCAGGACTGTTGGGTATAATAGAAGAAAGTTTCATTTTGTCGGTTGATTTTTCGGTCCAGAGTTATTATTTCAAAAAGCATGAAATTGCAATTTCACTCCACACGTCATACTCTGACTAGAGAATGAGTTGACAATTTTTCTTGAAACTGCAGGGTTGTTGGGTATGACAGAAGAATGCTCCCTGTTGTTTTATTTTGTCGTTGGATTTTTTGTTCAAGAATTATGGGACTTTGATTATATCAAAATAGCATGAAATTGCAATTTGTGTCCACGTGCTTTACTCTAACTATTGAACGCTTTGATCATTTTTCTTGAAACTTTACAGGAATAAAAAAAGCTCCCTATTGTTTTATTTTGTCGGTTGATTTTTCGGTCCACACTTATGGAACTTTGGCCATTTCAAAAAAGCATGAATTTGCGATTTCAGTCCACACCTCGTACTCTAACTAGATAATATTTTGATCCTTTTAATTGAAACTTTGTTGAAATTGAGTATGACAGGAGAAAACACCCTTATATTTTTTTGAATTGGCGTATTTTCCATTCAAGAGTTGTGGAACTTTGAATTTTCAAACAAATAAGTAAGGTTAGTCTTTATTATTGAAAACACTGATATTAGATCATTACCCCTAAACCATATACAATTTTACCCTTTAAGTTCAGATGAAATAATTGATATATATCAGAGGTCCCTTGTCAAGTTTGATCAGATGGAGTTGGACGGGCGTATCATGCGCTCTTGTGTATTCATTGTTTCTGTGCTTAATGTGAGATTATCTAAACTGACCAGGCAAAAAATATTTATTTTGACATTTGCGTTACTAATTTACCTGAAGATTATTTAAATCAATGTATTCGGATTGAAATTTAATCCCAGAGAGAGAGAGAGTCGGTAGCTTTTTGTATCAGTATACTTTTGTGCCTTTTCACACCTCTTCGTTCCCGTCTCCCAACTCCTATTCTCCTTTTTTCTTTTCCCCAGTTTCTTCTACCCTGTCCGCCCTCTCAATAGTGTATGTTCAAAATGAAAAATAATAATTTTCTTACCTTGACCAACAATAAGAAATTTTGCTTCACTTGTCTCAATTGAGTGTAATAGCGGTGTATGTCTGTTATTAGTATTTAGAAATGCTACTGTCACTCCCAACTTCTGCAAACCTAAAGATATCATTAAATATGTTATTCGATGATATAAAAAGTATCACATTTGCAATTTTGGCTAGTTTTCTTTTTTCCTTTTTTTATCACGACTAACTTAGGTCGATGTTTCGATCTGCCGTAAGACTATTAGTCCTAGAGGGTATCTAGTTCTATGTTGTAGGACTGTTAGTCCCAGATTACGATCTGCCGTAAGATTATTAGTCCTAGAGGGTATCTAGTTCTATGTTGTAGGACTGTTAGTCCCATATTACGATCTGTCGTAAGACTATTAGTCCTAGAGGGTACTAGTATGTAGATCTATGTTGTAGGACTGTTAGTCTCAGATTACGATCTGTCGTAAAACTAATAGTCCTAGAGGGTATCTAGTTCTATGTTGTAGGACTGTTAGTCCCAGATTACGATCTGCCGTAAGACTATTAGTCCTAGAGGGTATCTAGTTCTATGTTGTAGGACTGTTAGTCCCAGATTACGATCTGCCGTAAGACTATTAGTCCTAGAGTGTATCTAGTTCTATGTTGTAGGACTGTTAGTCCCAGAGGACATTAACACCTATGTCATCCAGTACTTTGGTACTGAACCAAAAAAGGAGAAGTTACAATTTCTAAAGTTTAGACATATTATAAACTTAGGGACTTGTCGCTTGTAAAGAGCCACGCCCTTATCCCTTTTTATGCCTTATAGATTGTTTGTTTTCTATAAGAGTTTTCATATAATTTATTTGTCTTTGTTATTTTTTCTTCAAAAGTTTTGATTCGATCTGTACTAAAGAGACATATAAGTTGTCGAAATGGTCAATAAAAATACTTTTGATAATTGTTTGTTGTTTTGTATGGGAACACAAAAAGTAGAAAGGAAACGCGTGCAAAATGTACGTACAAGGGAATAAACTGCAAGAATAACCTCGTCTCATTGTCATTCCAACAATAATGAAGCAAAGTAGAGAAAATATTAAACCAATGTACAATACTCTAGACTATTTTAATTGAATCATTAACTTGAAAAAATCTTGCTTAGATGTGTCTGAAATATAAATTTACTTTGAAAGAGATTCCCATTGCATATACCGTGTCTGTAACTTACTCGTTATAATAAAATCGTGCAAAAATTGAATTATAACGTGATTTAAGTATCATCTTTATTTTGTGACACTGACACTGACGCAATCGAAACAATATTTCAGAAACGCAACTTTTCCCTGACAATTGAAGTCACATGAAAAAGAAAGAAAATGGGGTAAATGTCAAGGAGACAATATCCCATCTCCAGGTTAAACGACCCAAAACAACGCATCTAAGGGTGACCGTACGGTCTTCAACTCAGTGAGGAACCTCACACCATATAGCAAGCCCTAAATGACCCCACCAAAAAAGGCATATTTGGTTCACATTTTCTTTTTAGATGATAATTTGATGGAAACTCCATTTATTCAGTAGTTTTCATTAATCTGTAGAACAATCACAAGGCAATTTTCGTGTTTTTATCGTCCCTTACTTTTTTGTTTCAATGAATTATCACAGTCTAAGCGTATAGAAGATCTGAATCAATCGTGCAACTATCAAAAACTGAAGATTGTCTATATATATATATATATATATATATATATATATATATATATATATATATATCATTCAATAAGAATGAATAATTAAGTAAAGTAAAAAAAAAAGCCTAAATTTGAACGAGACTAGGTAAATATTTGAAGCACGTAAGATAGAATGGGTGTCAATAGGGAGTAATTTCTTACTCCAATTACCTAAAAATGTGTAAATGAAAGCTGGTTCATTAGATATAAAAATAGCTGCTGTATCTCCTATCTTCAGTCCAAACTTCAGTGCTATATTAGCAACTCTGCATGCTTGCTCATTTATATATTCATATGTATATAATTTTTCTTCGAAAATAACAAAGGGTTTCTTGGGATTAGCCTTTGCAGTATTTTCAAATAGATCAATAAGAAATCGACCATTTGCAATGTCTGCATGGATCATGTTTGCATTCTTTCTTGAAATTCGTAAAGGTTCAATATCATAACCAATCCATGGAAATAGCCTTCTCCATGCTGCTAAAGATAACCCTACTGTACTGCCTACACCCAGAAGAACTTTCTCTTTCTTTGTGAACATTCTCTTAATCTGTCTTTAATCTGAAAAAAAAAAATAAAGCTTAATTTTTACGTTGACCTATAAATTACCATTTATACAAGATTTATGCTTTTAAGCACTGCTTCGGTTTTATCACAGATTTCAAAAAAGAGGATATTGGTAAAATAATTCGTGAAAAGTGTGATCATTCCAGCTCATACCGATATGCACATGACATCTATAAATGTTATATTGACATATTTTTAGTTACAAATTTTACGATAACGACCATGATGAAGTTTTCCAAGTTTGTTGCTAGTTCCTAATAGCAAATATGTAATGAAATGCATACACAATTTAAGACGTCACAAAACCAAACGGGGACACTTAACACAGATCTTAATGACAAAATAAACAACAAATTTCACAAAATTACAGCCAAAAGATTCCATCCAGTGCAACAAATAATAAGGTACTTTTTTTCTAAGCTATTGATGACGCCATGAGAAAAGTTCTGTCAGTCCACGACGACTTCTTCAGAGGCAGCAAAATCTCAGTAAAGGGATACTATCTGTGGCAGAACATTTCCGAAGATCACATGTTCAGCATGAGAAATTTTCTGAGCCTAACAGCTGCTCTTGTATTATGAGGTTGAAAAATCAAGCTTTTTTTATACTTTTTCGCAAGAGTAACATCGAAGGATGACGTTGTATTCTGGTTGGACCATATTAACTGTTTATATGTGAATATTCAATAAAAATCCAGGAATGTATTAACAGGGAGGTGCCACCTGAAATGGCTTAAGTCAGAGGCACATGAAAAAGGAGAGACAATGGTACATAAAATTGTAAAATCTCTCTTCTTCTTCTTCTTCTTCTTCTTCTTGTAGATTATAAAGGAATACATTCATCTGGACCAACTACTCCAAAACCATCAAATCGTTCCAGGATATACCTTAGAAATGATTTAGACGTCATCTGCATGAAGTACGTCTCTACACGTCATGACCCAATGCTCTGGCTTGTTTTCAAATGTTATGCAATATTATTGGATTTTGAGTTTCATAATGTCTCACTGGAGATTCTCCATTAACTCAGCATCTGAAGAAACGCATTTACTGTGTGGTCTTTGTTCAGTTCATGGAAACAAGCAGTCAAATACAACACGTCAAAGTTCCCCAAGAAGAACTCTGAAGCAACCACTGGACAATAATGGAATGGTTGAGGAAATTCGAATGCTATGGTACATGTACAATATGTCATTAAGCTTTTGCATAATTTTCATGAAATTCCAATCAGTGGTTTAACGTTGTGGATACCAGCTTTTGGGTTACACAGACGGACGGACAGGACGAACCCATGAACACCATATATTTTCGTACTGCAGGGGGTTTTAATGAGTACAAACTATCATAATATCAATACGCCTTCAATCTTAAATGAATTCAATCCCACTCTTTGGCAAAACGTTTCCAATAAGGACAGGCATATACGTATTCGTTCAATTCAGTTACTTTACTTTGGATACTTGTAAGTTGTAAAGATACTTGAAGTATCACTCATTAAACGGACTCATACTTAATACCTCCTGGGGAGGGGGTACTTTCTCACAATCTTTACACCAAGCAAATCAAATGATAAGTTGATATTCTAAATGCACTTATATTTGATTTGATGGCTTCAAACGATTGGAGAATAAAGTCAGTTTTATAAGTTGCAATAATTTGTGACAGTATGTTCTTCAATAAACCCCGTCCCGATTTTAAATTAAAATATCGTTATCCTCTTACTCAGAATCTTCTTATTTTCAAAGACTATTATATTTACGACCTTACCTGTTAAAGAAAACATACCTAAAATGTGTGTTAGTAAAGATATCTTATATGATAATACAAGTTATCTATAAAGGTGGTTATTCTTAATCATGTACACACTAAAGAAATAACAGTCCATGCATGTAGATATCTGTACATTGGGATATTTCCTTTATGATTTGAATATATTGTGTACATATAAATGTTAGCCTACATATATTTTAAGGAGTAGACTACCAAAAGTCATACCATGACAAAATTCAAAATTCCCTAAGTTGTCAGTTTGTTATATGTGATATTGACCTATGACCTCATGCAATAGCAAAGGAAGTCATTTACATTTATTGGGTTCCAAAAATTGTATGTTTTTTGGAACAATTTCATTTGATAGTATGAAAGTAAACTTAAACCATATACTGAGAGTTTATGTTTTGAAATTTGCTGATATAAAAATATTCTGGATAAAGATGAAGTTGGACCTTTTGATTCAGCTATGCTGAATAAGATGGTCAACAAATCTGGTGTTTTGATTGAAACTTCTGGTGTGAAGACTATATAGAACGACAACAAGACACAAGTACACTATCTCCGATTTAGGTATCATTCGTCCGAATGCAATTCTAGAGCCAATGTTTGTTTGAGCCATATATCGAACCAAGTCTGGCCTTTGCGCTTCTCTTTTGTAAGTTAGAATTGGAAATCCAACTTTTAAACTATGAAATCCCCTTTGAATGCATCTCTGTGTTAAAGTAATTGAAGTTACATCCCAGCTCTTTTATTCTAGCAGGGATGATCTGAGTCGGGTAACCCCAGCAATCTCACCCCAGGTAGCACAAAGGATATTCTTTACTTTTTTTACTTTTTTTTATTTTTGTCAAGGCCAGACTTTAATAACTGTTCAGGTTTTTGAACTTAGTAAAATTTTATGTTTTACTATCCATAAAACATTCAAAGATAAAGATTTTAAACCTTGAAAAATAACATTGTCCATAGTCCTCCGGTCGTCGGGTTGATCTTATACAGACATACCGCGTCATAATTATTACTGACCACGACTTCAACACATTGTTCTATGAGAGGTTTAGATCGTTGTTGTAGTCGGCTAGAGGAAGTAATTATACTGAACCTAAAAATCCTCCTCTTTGTAAGATTTCCTTGTTCTGTAGACCAACAGACTGATTTTTATCTAATTATAAAAACTTTATTCATTTCTTCTGAGAATAGTCTTCCAGCTGTGCTTGATTTAAATGTATGTTTCCATTAAGAGCTCGTTCATGCACTTTGTTCAATTACTACTAAGGCTTAATTCCCTCCATCGTAGTTTTGTCCTTAGCTATATTTGGTATAACTGATTATTTGGATTTCGTTTGGTTTTATGCATTTAAAACATTTTTTTGAAAATATGGTTTTCCTATGTTTGGGTTCTAGTGCTGTTGATGAGGAATTAATTTCTGAAATGGTCAAACAGCTAATTAAAATTATTGCAGTTAGATTTAACATATGTGTTATGGTCTCATGTCCATTTACTCCATATCCTTTCGTAAAATCAACAATTTTCTCCCTCATGGGGGGGGGGGTCTTTAAATTCAACAAATCGTTGGCGTTTTTCTTCAAATGTGGCGATGCGATGTTACCACACACCTGTCTTGATAATAATTTCCAATATTTGGCGTAGAATGTCAATTCGTTCATCTTGTTCTTCTCCATGGAAAATTGACTTCTTATGTGGTGAATGTCTGGCTGGCGTCTTCTTTTTTATATTTAGTAAGTGTTCCTCTGAGCTTCAGAGGTAGCATTTGCAAAATACTCTAACTAGTATCACAACAATGTTTTGATGATGACTCTTTCATGTGAACAAAAAGGCAATCTGTTCGTTTCTAGTCAATGATGACCAAGTGTCTATCCTCCAGATTCAGAATATAAGTCAGTAAATTCCCTCTTAGAAATTAACAGCGTTGTTCTCATGTAGGAATCTATATTTTTCCAAACATCTTAGGATATATTTTGCAGAGAGGCATCATACAGAAAATGTTGGTTCAAGGCTTCAAAAATTCCGTCTCATACGATCATTAAAAGTTCTTTAATAGATATCAGCCCCTTGTGGAAAAATTTGAAGTTTCGGTTCGAACTCTGATTCAAGATTCTTTTTTACGTAGTTCTGGGATGATAATTTCTTTTAACTGTCTACGACCTTTCAAAAGCAAAATGTTGAGTTGCTACCGGACACTACCGCAATAAAAGGGGAGGTTTGGTGCGCATAAAACCGGTTTAATCCACCATAGCTTTTGAAATGCCTGTACCAAGTCAGTACCATTGCGGTCGCAATTTTTTCTTGTGGTTTTCTTTTCTTCTTTTTTTGTTTGTTTTGTCACATGGACTTCGGGTCTTGACAAGTGTAATAAAATAGAGTATCCAATATTCGTAGTCAATAGCCGAGCGGTCGTATACAAAAAAACATCCATTATAAAAACATTATTTATTAAGAAAACATTCCAATATACAGGCAAAATATGAACAACACATCCATCCAGCTCTAAGTATCCAGCATAACATTCCGACAACACTAGTATGACGTCATAAACAATTACATAAAAATACGGGAAACAATGCAACGTCAAAATACATAAAAAGGTAAATCAAAGGGTACTACATAATTAATACATGTTTACAACACTACAACCCCTTTTGAAAGATTTCGTCCTCGAAATGCTATAAGCTAGTCATAAATATTACTGAGGATTCACTTATATGACCAATCTATGTCAAACAATATATAAGGTTTTTTTCTTCATTCTCCACTGTCTCTTAGGTATTATTTTCTTTTATTAAAGAGTGAAGGTTTAATGAAAAACATCAATAGAATCAGCATCACATAAATGTCTGCAAGGCAATTTTGTTTTGGACTATTACATGCCAACATATCATTGCACTGATCTGAACAACGAGGCTTATCTTCAACTTTTTTTAAAAAAAATTGTCCAAGTCAGAAATATACACAGCCTCTTTTTCATCGAGAATTATTGGGTAATTCACGGCAGTTGGTATGTCGAAAAATCCTACATGAAGTGACTCGGTTGGATTGCTCATCTTATCGGCTTCATTTTGCTCATAACCATCATCACACATATGTAAATTTGTTCCACATGTTTTGATTTCATTGTCAGCACTTAACAAATCCTGCACATCACATGGAGTATTAGATTTGTTTATTCCCATATGTTCTGTTTCATTCTTTTTATTTCCTGTAGTTTTACTTGATCTTTTCACTGTTTCTATAATTCTGTCTTTTATCACATTGTTTCCTCATATGTCCCGGTTCTTTACAAAACCAACATAAGACTTGTCGTTTCAATTTATTACACATATTATTCTTCTTGTTCAAATGATTTTCATTTGTCAATTTTACATCCCTCGTAAAACCCTGTTTAGCACTTTGAAAACTTTCTTTGCAGTACTCCTGCCATAATATATCCTTTATTAGGCAATCTACTGGCATTGATTTGCTTACCATAACTCTGTAACAAATGTCTGAGTCAGGGTATCTATATAACGAATGTTCTACTATGGGCTGAATCAATAACTCTTCATTTGCACCTGGAAATCCTTTCCTGACATATCTTTCAATTTTACAAACATATTCTTGAATACTTTTCCCCTTTTTCATAACTATTTCCCTAAGTTTTAATCTGCATATTTCGGGTGTTTCAAAATCTCCAAAACGACGTTTTAATGCTGAATAAAGGAGATCAATATTACAAACAGTTTCCTCTAGTAAAAGGGACACATACTCCAAAGCTTTACCTCTTAGGGAAATAATAAAATTAAAACAAATGTCTTCATGTGACCAATTATACTTGTTAGCAAAAGCGGAGAATTGTAACCAAAATCCCTCAAATAAACTGGTACCGTCGCATTCCAATGGATAACGTTGCTCATAGCATAAACCATAATTTTCCATGCTGTAATTGTTTTTATCATATGTTTAGTAATAAATACAGACGTTTTGAATATGTGATACAGTGCATGACGTTCATTCCGTATTCACACTATGACGTCATACCCTTTATCGTATACCCTTTATCGCATGGCTTACCCTTTATTGCATAGCCTTTATCGCATGACTAACCCTTTATCACATACCCTTTTTCGAAAAAAATTTTTTTTTCAATTTTAATTAAAAAAATTTTCGGGGGTTAAATTTTTTTTTTGGTGGGGGGCAAAAAAATTGTTTTGGGGGAGGATAACAAAGATTTGGGGTGAAATTGTTTTGTGAGGATCAGTTAAAAAAATCTAGCAAGTTTTTTTCCTTTACATGTTAGGATTAGTCCAAAACTTCTAGTCCTTTCCGCCCATTTTGAAATTTTCCTCTTCACAAAATACATGCATTTTCTCTTACCAGTTTCGATTTTACAGTATTTTTCGGATTAGTAGTCCTCTGTTTAAATATATGATAAACTGTATAATACATGGCAAAATCCGTATCACATGCCGTATCATCCCTCGACCAATATCAGCCCTCGGGCCAGAGGCCCTCGTGCTGATATTGGTAACTCGGGATGATACGGCATATGATACGGATTTTGCCATGTATTATTCCCTATGTATAAAATCAACAAAACAGTGAAAATATTGTAGTCAAAACACCATGTATTACAGAACAGGAAAGCTACACCTTGCATTCGAATTTATCCTTAGTGCCTATTCACTGGTACACATTTTGAATCGTGCACTTTAGATATTTGTTATCTTTAGTGCTTGTATAAATATTGAGAATTGTACACTTTGGATATCAGTTATCCTTAGTGATCAGCAAATGTTCATAACTCCATTATTCGTGTAGAGTTGTGGTAACAAAGTATAATATAATGTTACCTCCGTCTCCACACAGTGTGAACTCCTTCCTCCTTAAAAGAATATCAATCCAGTGTAAAAATGAAATGTTTATCAAGCACAAGTATTCCTTTTGGCATAGATTCGTTTCTATTAGCTACCATCGGTGTAATAAAATAGAGTATCCAATATTCATAGTCAATAGCCGAGCGGTCGTAGGCAATAAACATCCATTATAAAAACATTACTTACTAAGAAAACATTCCAATATACAGGCAAAACATGAACAACACATCCATCCAGCTCTAAGTATCCAGCATAACATTCCGACAAAACTAGTATGACGTCATAAACAATTACATAAAAATACGGGAAACAATGCAACGTCAAAATATATAAAAAGGTAGTCTGGTTCCCAGTCCGCTTATGTGACATAACCGTCCGGTATGGGCCGATTTCAATGGAAGCTTCGAGCATGCGTGAAGACCAGAAATGCTTCCGGCAAGGTAAAAATTGTCCCAGTTGGGTATATTTTATAGGATTTTAAGACAGTAATACGGCAAACCAAATTGCCCAAATTTGAATTTAAGTTCTATGAGTAATGGACATCCGTTTAGTATCAAATTTTGTTAGCGGGAGGTCTTAGCAAAAAATGGGCAAGGACTTTTGTCCGACGACTTCTAGCTGTTTCAGGACCATGGCTCGCCCGATAAAGAGATAAACCAAACAAGCCCCTCGAACCAAATTGCCCAAATTTGAGTGTAAGTTCTATGAGTAATGACTATTCGGTTAATATGTTTTTTGGTGATCGAGCGGCCTGGGCATCAAATGGGCAAGGACATATGCAGGGATCAATTAACTTGTATGCCAACAATCCTTGAACACAAGGATTGTTAACAATCCTTGGATAAAAATTTTATCCAAGGATTGTTTGTTTTTTCAAAATTTTTGTAGTTTTCAGTAACTGAATATGTATTTGATGATTAATCATTTTGATCTTTGAAAAGTAATTTTTTGAGACAAAATAAATGATTTTATACATATACTGATATTTTTTGTGAGTTATATGAGATATGGCTTCCATTGTTTGTGATTGTTAGGGATTATGACAGCTTGGGTCTTGTTATGAAAATTATTATGTGTGATAGTTTATAACTATCATTTACTATAATTGCAATTCATGTTGTTGAAAGGCCTATAAATATAGATACACTAAGTAATATAGATACACTCAGTGACTGCATGCTGAAACAACAAATACTTGATTTGCAGTTATATTAATATATATACATACATTCTCTCTATTTTCACAATGATAAGTAAGAAAATAATGAAAAGGTCAACATAGTTTATTTGCTACACTTGTTGACTCAGAGATAGGTATCCATACTTAAAACATTGAGTCTTACTGGACAAAACAAATATATTCAAAGTTATGAAAGGCGTACCATCAGGCGTGCACTTCAAATGTACCTTGATGAGAGAATGTGATGGGACCGATAGGGAAAAACTACAGAAGATATGTGCCAGCAGATAGCAGAACAGTACCCAATGTATACAGTCTGTGCCAAAAA
>MJUU01074169.1:14592-27831 GCA_002080025.1 Modiolus philippinarum
TATTGTTATAATGCGTAGTTGTTGAGAAATGAACTTTAACGCAAAATTAAACCAAAGTCACTCAAGCGTAAATAGTAGGTCATGGATCCCTAATTGTTAGTGAATCTGTAAGTACTAATCAAGGTGCATGTACTGATGCAATATTATCAAAATACCACAAGAGGTTGCCAATATATGGACCTAAACGCAAAACTTAACATCGGGACGTACGGACGTACGGACGTACGGACGTACGGAGAAGGGTAAATCTATATGCCCCTTCCACTTCGTGGCGGGGCATAAAAACTTCTTATCTTTAACTTAAAGGAGACATTTCTAATGGATTCACACTGTAAGTGCTTTATTTTTTTTTTGTAGTATTCATGTTTGATTGTTTATTTCCTCTTTGTTCTCTTCTATAGTTTCATTTTGTATGTTTGCATTGTCACGACTTTGAATTACCTCTGTATTGTCATATTTTGTATTATCTCTATGTTGCAATGACTTTATGTTATCTCTATACTGCCATGTTTTTGATTATTTCTATATTGCCATGTTTTTGATTATTTCTATATTGCCATGTTTTTGATTATTTCTATATTGTCATGTTTCTGATTATTTCTATATAATGTAATATTTTTGTATTATCTCTATATTGCCATGTTCTGTAATACATGTATCTCTGTGTTGCAATGTTTTTGTTTTATATCTGTATTGTCTTTTTTGTATTATCACAGTATTGCAATGTTTTTAGCAATATCTGATTGCCATGTTTTTGTATTATCCCTATATTGCAAGGTTTTGTATTTTATGTTGCCTTTTCTGTAATGGTGTTGCTATGTTTTTGTACTGTTTGTTTTTTGCCATGCTTTTGTATTATCCCTACATTGCCATGTTTTTGTATTATCCCTACATTGCCATGTTTTTGTATTATCCCTACATTGCCATGTTTTTGTAACATTTCTACATTGCCATGTTTTTGTATTTAATCTATTAAATCTGTATAACCATGTTTTTGCATTTGCCCTGTATTACCATGTATTATTATACCTTAAAAATAAAGAATCAATTCTATTGGTTGAGACATAGTCACATGATATGAAATAATTTGGAAATTTTGACACTAAATTGTTACTAACAGGGAATAACCTATTATTCACCGGTGAAAAAACCCTGAAAATTACAACACCCATGGAATAATCCTATTATTCACCAGTGAATAACCCCTGAAAATTACCATGCCCATGGAATAACCCTATTATTCACTGGTGAATAACCCCTGAAAATTACAATGTCCATGGAATAACCCTATTATTTACCGGTGAATAACCCCGAAAAGTAGCAACGTCTGTGGAATTATATTTCCAATGTTTGTTCAGTATAATAAAACAGTTACGGCCCATGAAATCGGTGAATATCCAAAATTGTCAACTGCACTGAGGTTATTTCCCTCGTCATGCTAAAGCCCTCGGGAAATAACCTAAGTGCAGTTGACAATTTGGAATATTCACTGCTTTCGAGGGCCATAACTGTATATTGTAATATCTCTGTATTTCAGTACTTATGTATCTGTGTTTTGGCATGTTTTTGTATTACAGGTGAATACCATGGATATCTTGACCCTCTTTGGGGACCTTTGTCTGAATAGAAACAGTTAGACCTTGAAAGCTTGAACACAACTCTAGCTAAACTGTTTTAACTGATTCCTTGGGTGTAAGAACCATAATTTGAAACATCTCTATATTACCATGTTTTTTTTTATTATATCTGTTTTGTCATGATTTATATTATCTCTGTATTGTCATGATTTATATTATCTCTGTATTGTCATGTTTTTGTATTCAATGTATTGTACTATTTTGATATAGTCATGTTTTTGTATTGTCTCTGTATAACAATGTTTCTGTGATATCTCAATATTGCCATTTTTATTGGATTACCAAGTATTTGGACCTTTGCTTTATAAATACACATGTGCATCCCTTTAGCTTGGTGCTTTAACTTTCTGATTTAATTTCAAAAAAATGGAATTTTTAGAGGCATGTTATTGTACAGGCTGAGATAAGTTTAAATTTCATCAATTCAGAAAATGATCATTAATATATACCTTCATAGTAATAACTGCAGCTAGTTCTTTGAGTGTCAGATGTATACATTTCAGACAACTTTGGACTTGTTGTTCATCTGTCATGGAGTTTATGAAATCAGTTATTTTATTTCCAAGTGCAATCAAACTGAAAACAATTAACAAATATATTATTACAGTGTGACAGAAGGTCAGTTGAAAAAAAATTTCAGCACTTCTAGTGTACCATACCACAAAATAATACTTGTCATCCTAAAAGTGTGTGCAAAATGGCTCTTTAGAGTGAGAACGGACAATAATAAATGTAGGTCCTCAATAATGATGAAAAAGATATGAAGTTCCATTCAAATCAAATGTTGAGTAATTGTCTATAGTGAATTTGAACATTGTGTTAAAATATAAACTTAATAGTATAGAGATGACACAAAAAAGAATTTTTTCCAAGATATGAATAAAATAAAGAATTCATGGACACTCAGTTTATCATTTTTTAGATTGGGGTAGCCATTTATGATTTTTTATTTCATCTGAAGTGTAAGCATTGTCACATTTTGCTCACATGTATCACTTTTTACCCCCTAGTGGTCTGGAGACATTTTAAGTATGTCATGTTGGAATAGTGTTGGGAATCGGATACAAAAATCATAATCGATTAATTGGAATAATCGGATGTACCTTCCGATTCGATTATCGATTATAATCGGATACCCTTATAATGCTTACAGAGTTTGGTTTTAACCAAGTTTGCTGTGCTGTTATATTGCATGAATTCAAACAAATATCAATTTTCACTGTCCATTTGAAAATGCCTATGTATTTATCATGTTTATTACCTATTGCTTGAGAAAAATCCTAAACAGCATGCTATATTAAGAGAACTCCACTTTTGATGAACAATTTTATTACTATAATCGTCTATTTATCACAAATTCTAGAATTATCAGACAGAAAATTTTTTATTTTCTGCAAAATTTAACTGGCATCCAATTATCGATTATTTAAAATTATAATCGATTAATCGATTTTATGTGAAAATCGATCGATTATCGATTATAATCGATCATCGGAACATCACTATGTTGGAATCACAAATCAAACTTACAATGTTCCCTCGAAGCAGAACATAACTTACAAATCACACATAGTTTTAAATAAACATGAGTTGTATCTATAAATAGTCCAATATAAAGTGAAACAACAGATACTCATCAATTACACACAGTCTTACAACCATAATCATTATCTATAAATAATCCAATATAGATACCAATCACATGCAGTCTTACAAACATGAGTTTTATTTATAAATAGTCCAATATAATGTGAAACAACAGATACTCACCAATCACACATAGTCTTACAAACACGAGTATCATCTATAAACAGTCCAATATAATGTGAAACAACAGATACTCACCAATCACACATAGTCTTACAAGCATGACTATTATCTATAAATAGTCCAATATAATGTGTAACAACAGATACTCACCTATCACACATAGTTTTACACACATAAGTATTATCTATAAATATTCCACTATAATGTGGAACAACATATACTCACCAATCACAAATAATCTTACAAACATGAGTATTATCTATAAATAGTCCAATATAATGTGAAACAACAAATACTCACCAATCACACATAGTCTAACAAACATGAGTATCATCTATAAATAGTCCAATATAATGTGAAACAACAGATACTCACCAATCACACATAGTCTTCCAAACATGAGTATCATCTATAAATAGTCCAATATAATGTGAAACAACAGATACTCACCAATCACACATAGTCTTACAAACATGAGTATTATCTATAAATAGTCCAATATAATGTGTAACAACAGATACTCACCAATCACACATAGTTTTACACACATGAGTATTATCTATAAAAAGACCAATATAATGTGCCACAACAGGTAACATAAGGGATGAAGTTTCTACCGGCAAGCTGAGGAGGAATGGCTTAATACCATGGTGAGTTTCTGTCACAAAAAACTTCTCTACCTGTAATTGTTAAATGATTTTGAATACATGTACAATGTATTTGCAAAACTCATTTTTCAAGCCAGGAATACTCTTAGATTTGAAGAAATGCATCAAGAAGAAATTTTAACTGACATATAAACTATTCCATGTATACATGTTATCTTAATTTATTTAAATTCTAAAACATAAGGATATATTCCCTCCATCATAGTTTTGTCCTTGGCTCAATTTGATATTACAGATTATTCGGATTTCGTTTGGTTTTACGCATTTTAAACATTTTTTGAAATTATGGATTTCCTTTGTTTGGGTTTTAGTGCTGCTGACGAGGAATTAATTTCCGAAATGGCCATACAGCTCATTAAAGTCATTGCATTTGGAGTAAACATATGCGTTATGGTCTAATGTTCATTTACTCCATATCCTTTCGTAAAATATTGAAAACAGAAAAATTAGTTATTAAATGTAATCATCCTATCACACAAAAAAATCTCCATTTTCTTCATAAGGAGGTTTGCTCTTCATGTTTTGCCAGATTTTCAACCTCCTCTGGTCCTCTGGTTTTATCTATTTAAAATCATTATAATATTTTGCCCATGGACCCATATCCATAATTTCAATTTATACATCTTTATGGGCATTCTGTAAATCTTTCATTAGATCCTTTTTATTCTGTCACATTCATTTGAGGTCAAACCTTAATAATGTTAAACCTATAAAAATTCAGGGGGTTCAGTTTCCCGCCAAATTTTCAATCACTTTCAGAGGGTTCAGTTTCCTGCCAAATTTTCAATCACTTTCAGAGGGTTCAGTTTCCCGCCAAATTTTTAATCATTTTCAGAGGGTTCAGTTTCCTGCTAAATTTTCAATCACTTATATCTCAAAAACAACATCATCAACCAATCAATTTATTGGCTTAAATTACTCCTTTTTAAATTTTCTTACAAAATATCACAATTATTTGAAATCCTATTTATTTTCATATTGAGGAGAAAACCGCCTTAAACAGTGAAGGCAACTGATTTAAAGCTAAAATGTGTGATGGTTAATCCATTTCAGTTTCATAGTGTCATGTATCATGGATTTCATTGGTTTTTTTGTCATAGGGTTAGAAAATGACATTTACCAATCCGGTTTTCATGGGAGTTCACACTTAGAGTGCCTTAGTTCTTAATGTTATCTCTTTATTTCTGTGCCTAGTAGCTGTCTCACGTCCTTGTTTGTCTTTGTTTTTATCTGTTGCCGTTTTTGCCATGTTTTTGGACTTCGATTTTTGTAGTCATCGCTTTCCCTCTTCCTTCGGTATTCTACTGCCGTTGTTTTTTTTTTTTTTTCTATTTAAGAACAAAATTCAGTGTAGACATCTTTTTCACAAAAGTTCACATTCATAAACCACAACTTAACATGTATCTTCAATTCTGCCATGAATATTTTAGAAAAATCTTACTCCCATAATTGCTACCTATATAAACATTTCCATTCATTACATCTGTTAATATGATAAGGAAACTAAGACGTTGTTATGCCTATTAAATGAAAATAGTGCAATTTTTCCTAAGTGAAGACATTTACTGTGTTTCTAGTAAAAGCTTATACCAAAATTGACAGAAAAATAGGTCCATTGTAAATTGATTAATGATGAATGGGAAGGTGTGAAAAGTAGCGCTTATTATGAGTGTGACTGGCTATTTTCTAGTCTTTATTCATTAGAATTCAGTAGCTATTGATAATTTTCAATGGACCTGTTTTTCTGTCAATTTGTAATAAAGGGCTACGCCAAGCGCAGCAGGATACGACTGCAGCATGTCGACCAATGAAATTTGTACAAGTGTAAATTAAAATGAATGTGGACACAGTAATTTGCTGGACACAATCAGGACATTGACACATTAATTACCTGGACACAAAGTAGTGAAAAAAATAAAAGATTTTACTTTTTTAAAAAATTGCAATTTGGGCCCCTTTGATCCCTTATAGCTCAGAATCGGTAAGTGGTATCCCAAATCCATTGGCATTCTACTGAAAGCTTAAAAATGGAGGAATCCAAAGAAAAAATCCCATTGAAATTCGATGAAAAATAAAAGTTTCAGGTAATCAGCATGTTTCCAATTTTGGCCCTGTTTGGCCCCTCATAGCTTGGAAGGAAACAAGTTATCAAAAAATCTGAAGGTGCAGTGCTTATTAATTTTTCAAATGAAATCCATTGCAAAAAAATAGTAATGGTGCACAACATGATACCCCATCATGTTTCACAAAATTTCTAAGTTAAAAGGGGCATAACTCCAGAACTATGTGTACCGCTGAACCAAACATTTTACTTGGCCTGAATTTTGTGGTAAACATTTTGCATACCAAGTTTAAAGACCTTGTGTTATTTTGTTTACAAGTTATCAGTTGGAAACCCTAAAATTTGCAAAATTTCAAAGTTTCAAGGGGTATAACTCCAGAACCCCTCTATCATCTGAACCCAAAATCGATCTTGACCTGAGTTTTGTAGTAAACAACTTGCATACCAAGTTTGAAGACCTTGTGTTAATTCGTTCAAAAGTTATCAGTCGGAAACCCTAAACTTTGCAAAATTTCAAAGTTTCAAGGGGTATAACTCCAGATCCCCTCTATCATCTGAACCCAAAATCGATCTTGATCTGAGTTTTGTAGTAAACAACTTGCATACCAAGTTTGAAGACCTTGTGTTAATTCGTTCAAAAGTTATCAGTCGGAAACCTTCAGGGGATGGACAGATGGAAGACGGACGTACAGACAGACAGACAGACAGACAGACAGACAGACGGACGGACGGACGGACAAACACACGACTAAGGGTATCATATAATACCTCGCCACTATGTGTGGCAGGGTATAAAAACTGCATTAAAATCGGACTAAAAATAAGAAAAATAAAATTTTTTGAAATTTGCCCCTTTTGGGCCCCCTTTATCTCATGAACAGTACATGCTGTATGAAATCCATTGGCATACCTCAGATTGGAAATTTCCTAAGGATCAAACTAAAAGAAAATTCACCAAAATCCAATAAATAATAAAGATTCTACAGCCGCATATGTGAAAACACCCAATTTAAGCCTTTTTGGCCTTTTTTTTTTAAACGGATGGGGCCACAATGACCAAAACCAATCCAAGCCTTCCTTTTGAGCTAAGGATCATTGTGTTAAAATTTCATAAGGATTGATCAACTGGAACTAAAGTTATTGACAAACAAGATGTGTTTGTGAAACACTACATATGCCCCAAGATTCTGCAGTCAAATATATGAAAATACCCAATTTTACCCCTTTTTGACCTCTGTGCCCTTGACCTTTGACCCAATATTTTGCATATTTATGTTCCTCTTGACATGACCTATACACTTGCCAAGTATCTATCTTACATAATTCAAAAATTGAACCCAATTCAACCCCCTTTATTCTGAAACAGATGAAGCTGCTTTTGGGCTTCTTGTTTATTGAAATGGTTTTAATAGTTAAATGTATCTATATAAACATGCTATAATAAACCTACAGAAAAATACTGCATCAAAATCTGACAAAAAATTTAAAAATTCATTTTTTTCCATTTGTCCCCCTTTGGGCCTCTTGTTTCTCAGAAACAGTAAATGCTACCTCAAATCTTTCAGCATAATGCAGTTGCCCAATTTTATAAGCAATAACATAAAACAAACCCTGTCTCAATAGGATAAATAATATAGATTCTACGGTCAAATAATTATATGAATTCACCCAATTCCACCCTTTCTTTACCTCTGTGACCCGACCTTTGACCTAACCTATTTTTTTTTTGCATATTTATGTTCCTCTTGATTAGACTTATACACTTGCCAAGTATGAAAAGTTTATCTTACATAGTTCAAAAATTATAGCCAAGGTTAAAGTCTCTGATGCACAGAGAGACAGACAGACAGACAGACACACAGACAGGAAAAAAACAATATGCCCCCTGATCCTCGATCTTGGGGCATAAAAAAAAAGTGTCTACAGACGACAAGGACGACGAAGCCGACTACAGCACCATACCATTATACGACCGCAAAAATTTTTGTGGTCGTATAAAAAAGTTTTAGCTGCTAGTAAGAATTTTGGTATAAGCTTTTGCTTGAAACGCTGTAATATCAATTTCTACTGTTACATCATTTTATAGAGTAAAATACTATTTAGGGCTATTCCTTTAAAAAGGATGTACCAGGGTCGGAAGGCAGAAAATGAAAATTCTTGTGGGTTCTTGTCGATTTTGTATCTTATTGCTATACTCATATTTGTCCATTACCCTTGGTTGTGGGTGTGGTAGAAAATTGCTTTCCGACCCTGGTACATGCATTTTAATGGAAAAGCCCTTCCTGTGAATTTATCATGATTTTGGTTTTCCTTGGAACACACAATTTTTCAATAGTTTCTATGTAAGTGGTTTGTTGGAGATTAAGGTAATGCACAGTTGTCTATTATTTTCAATAATATTTTACCAAAGCAGAGCGAGGGGCAACAAAAATAATGGGGACCCATAAGTTAATTGATTACAAATGACCCATCTGACATGAATTATTATGATTTAATATTACATTTAGTGATAAAAAAGGAAGTGATAACAGCAATAAAAAGGGTTTTATTGATATCCATGTTCACAAATGCAAATTATAATGTTGTATTTTTAAGCTTAATAAGCTTATATGTCTGTTGTGGCATTGCCCATTATTATTGGATATTTACATATATATGTATGTTCATGTACATGTATGTTCAGTCCTCAAGGTTGCCATTGTTACTTGGTTTGACCCATATCAGAATGAAAACTTATTTTACTACAGTTCCTATACGTGTAGGAAAAATTTCAATGCAAAGTGTTACAAGGTCAAGGCATATCAATACATGTGTTTTAAATTAACAAAAAAAAAAGATTATTCTGTAATGGATGTAGAATCAAAGTACATATATTGAAAGGACATTCTCTGTTTTTCCAGTTCTGATTAATTAATAATAACTGACCTGTTTGGCACACTGTAGTTTACTCTCAGGCTTCACAAGACAACAACTGTATTAATAAAAGACAATGTACATGATTAACGTGTATTAAATAAGACTATGTACATGTACATGTTACTGAAAATCTGGTATCATTTATGTGTAGTGTACCCATCTTATACATAAATCTTTTGGACAACAAAAACTTGACAAATTTGAATGGTATTTTCAACATTCTAAATACACGCAAAGAGAAACAATGGTGATGTTTGTTTACAAGGACAGGAGTTGATGTAAAAAAGTCAATATCAATACACTGTAAGTACAGCCTCTTATCACACTGGTATTTCAGAATGGTTCCTTGGAAAAATCATTAAGCTTTATATGCCATCATAATTGGCCATACTTAAGGCTTTCAAGGAATAACAATAATTCATCATAAACACCAGTACAAACAAGAGGTACCCTACACCACATGATACATACAACTATGTACCCACGTATCTGTATCCATCTATCTTACGTTGATTAACTCTTAAGTGCTATGCTTTAGCACCTACCTTTTCTAACATGTACATTAGCCATAATCAAACAAAAGCAAACTGATTTTTGCATTCATATTCAGTGCTCGAGATAAAAGCCTAAGTGTTTGTGTGAAACATGATAAATTTGGATGAGGTAGGTTTACATTTTCAATAATAATGTAAATACATTCATTTAGCAGATATTGTGAAAAAGTTGAAATCAAGGCAGGCTAGAATTTGGAACAAGTTTCATCTTTTACTAATACTTAATGTTTTGTTGAATGAGCAATGAAGGGATATAGAGTAAATGTACATGAGACAAAGTCTCTACAAATACATGGTAAGACAAAGCAACACAACAATTTTGTTCTTGTTCTTCATCTTTAAGTCACCATGAGGCCTTAAACAATAAGCTTTGCTCATACCCCATAGTAAGTTTAAGATGGCCCTTGCACTGGTTTGAGCAGAATTCATTGCTAATTATCGAGCAACGCTCCATCCATGCTCTATATCTTATCCATGAATGCAGGGTTGTCAACAAACATAAAATTAACTGGCAAAGTGTTCTTACATTTACTGTCATCCATTGCCCAACTAAAAGACTAACAGAAGACAATCAAAACATTTAAACAACCACAGGGCACTCATCACGTAACAAGAGGCTCTCAAGAGCCTGTATCGCTCACCTGGGCCACGGCTGACATTATTGGCCCAGTAGTTTCTGAGGAGAAGATCTTTGAAAGTATTTTCCCATAGGGTCCAATGTTAAAACTATGATCCCCGCTGGCTGCTATCTTGGATATAGTGCGGATCTGAAAAACAACTTTTTTGCAGGGGACCATCTAAGGACTATTGTGGCCAAGTTTGGTTTCAATTGGCCCAGTAGTTTCAGAGAAGAAGATCTTTGAATGAAAAGTTTACGCCGGACAGACCACGGACGACAGACGGACGGACGGACGACGGACGATAAGTGATGGCAAAAGCTCACCCTGGCTCTAGCCAGGTGAGCTAAAAATGTTATAGACATGTATATGTCCTTTTCTGTTTATATTAATTTTTTTCACACTAGATCTGATAAGTAAAACATGCATTGTAAACAAGTGTGTGGATGTGTTTTATATGAACGACTTTTAACAGCTTCCCATGTGGGTATTGCTCATAATTTTTGAAATTTTTATTTTATTCCCAATATATTTTAGTCTTGTTATGTTAGTGTATACATATTAAAATGCTCATCAAAATTTTGTTCACAACAAAAAATATCATTACTTTATACAACAGCAGATGTACATGTATATTTACTGTATGGTTGTTATATTTTGCAGGGTATTAATTTCGCACTATTCGCGTTTAACACGATCAGCATGAAAATTTCTACCCGCGAATATTTCACTGTTAACTTGAATATCAATGAACATAATGACTTTAAATGAAAATCCGCGATTTTAAAACCCCTCAAATAAATCCAAGACTGCAAACCACGAAAATTTTGCACCGTGAATATAAAGCACCATACAGTACCTGAGGTAACCTTCAAAAGGTGATGAGAAGAGTCGTATATCTGTTCCCTGGAGTAATTCTTTTGAGATTCTTGTATTTGCATGAGAAAAACAAAACAAAAGCTTCCAGAATGACAACAAGGTAGCAATTTGACTAAATCTCTGGAAAACAAAACAAAAGCTTTCAGTTAGACAACAAGGCAGTCATCTGACTAGATCTCTGGAAAAACGAGATGTGTTTGTGAAACACTACATATGCCCCCAGATTCTACAGTAAAATATATGAAAATAACCAATTTTACCCCTTTGTGACCCCTATGACCTTGACCTTTTACCTAATTTTTTTGCATATTTATGTTCATATTGACAAGACCTATACACTTGCCAAGTATTAAAAGTCTATCTTACATACTGTGGAAGTACTTTTATTCGTGGACATCAATTTTCGTGCTTTTCACAATCATCACTATTTTATGGGTACTTAAATTCGTGGTTTTGAATTCAATGCATTAAAACCCTATAGAAAAAATGTATTTCGTTGGGAACTGAATTTCGTGGTTTAAGCCAACCACGAAATCCACGAAAATTGGAACCCCACGAACAATAGTACTTTCACAGTAGTTCAGAAGTTGTTTATTACCATAAAAACACCCAATTTAACCCTTTTATTCTGAAACAGATAAAGCCCCTTTGGGCCTCTTGTTTATTGAAATGGTTTTAATTGTTAAAAGTAATTGTTTAAACATGCTATAAGAAACTTACAGAAAAAATACTGCCTCAAGATCAAACAATTTCAAAAAATTGAAAATTCATTTTTTGCATGTCCCCCTTAGGGCCTCTTGTTTCTCAAAAACGGTAAATGCAACCTCAATCTGTTGCGCAATTTTATTAGCAATAACATAAAACAAACCCCGTCTCAATACGGTAAATAATAAGGATTCTACAGTCAGATATGTGAAAACAGCCAAATTCACCCCTTTTTAACCTCTGTGACCCTGACCTTTGACCTATTTTTTTTTGCACATTTATGTTCCTCTTGACTAGACCTATACACATGCCAAGTATCAAAAGTCTACCTTATATAGTTCAAAAGTTATAGACAAGGTTAAAGTTTCGGATGCACAGACAAACAGACAAACTGACAGACAGGACAAAAACAATATGTCCCCCAATCCTCAAGCTGGGGGCATAAAAATACAAGATAAGAAGATGTAAACAAGTACTCAAGTATTGCTCAGACGTACAAAGTATCAATTAGTAAAATCACAACTCAAGTACTCCATTTTCTATTTTGATTTATTTACATATCTTGAGATGTGTAAAATGCAGTCACAGATTAACCACAGTTCACCACAGTTGTGATTAAAGAACTGAGCAGTTATAATACCATCACAAAAATATGCTATTTGGTAATATCACATCTATGATAAAAAAACTGAGATGTAAACTTCTGCACACTTGCTTACAATTACAAAAGTTTGAAAATAAATTCCAGATAGTGATAAAAAATTTTTAGAAGTAAAACTGATTTGCTGAACCCTGTGAAAATCCAATGTGGTAGCTTCTTGTGTTAAGTGTCAATTACTTTACAACTTATATATTTGTCTTTTCTCCAATTAACCTATTGATCTGTATTGATTTGTAAGCAATCAAAAAGAAAAACTATCAATTAAATACTCAATGTATTGTTGTTGATCATTAAAAAATAATGACATTTAAAAGTACTTGAGACAGAAATCCCAATTTCTGCTAAATAAGACTAGAGCTGTCGGCAAAGCCAGACTAATACCCCCTGCAACTGCATTTGAGTACCAAGGCATGTCATTTTGAAATTTGACCTTTAGCCACATGGTGATTGGAAAGTAAATCTAACAGAAACATGAGGTTGCACGCGTTGTCGTGCTAGGTATACCCCCACTCGTTTTGTTTTGAAAATTAAAAAGGAAAAAAAATGGCTTAGTCCCGCTGAACAGGAAGTAAATATCATAAGGCGACCAAAATGGGAGACGACACATTCCCACTAAATATATACCAAATTTGAAATAAATCGGCCCAGCAGTAGCTGAGAAAAGTGTGACGAAAATTTTCACTATGTTAAATAAAGGGAAAAATGGCTAAGTCCCGTCAAACAGGAAGTTGATATCATAAGGCGACCAAAAAAGGAGATGACGCATTCCA
>MJUU01074170.1:0-54978 GCA_002080025.1 Modiolus philippinarum
GTACCCTGTAAAAGTATTCAAAGGCCTGTTCCTCAAAACTTCTGCGCCATTTAGAATCAATCTTAGTCACAACAGTCCTTAGATTGTCCCCTTTAATAAAAAAAAGGATGCCAGTAAGGCAGCTCCGCAACCAAACCAAGATGGACGCCAGCGAGTGGCATTACTACAAAGGAGTTTTGCTATATAATCATTTAGATTTGGGTGATAAATTTTGCGTCAGATTAAAGTAAAAAACAAATACTAATGGGGTTTTTTACCGCTGGAGAGAAAATTCTGCGAAATTTCATAATAGATTAGTACTAGTACGAATCTCGTAGAGAGTTAAAACACTAAATACTTCACACCTTATAATAATTCAAGTTTAAATATTAAATGAATAATTAAACCATTATATTTTCAAACATTTTGACCTTTCGGAAAACCTCTCAGCTGATAGTGAGCCAGTTAGAACCATGCAGACTTGGTCCCCGGACTTGGTCATAGATACAAGATGAACCTTTTTTTCAAAGTGTGGGGCGCTCAACACCTAATCCAATATTTTTACATGTGCCTTTCGGAGGTACTGTAAATAATAAAAGTAACGAAACAATTTGTTTTGATGGTCGTTTAGCTACCAACTAACAGTCAATTTTTAAAAAATTTAAAAATATGAAAACTACAAGATGAAAAACAACTATGAACATGGTCCTGTATATTGTTTTGTCATGTGGATACATCAGCAATAAACTTCTAAAGATCGTCGACCTTTTTATTACATTTCAAGGTTTTCCGTTCAGTATGAAAATGCGCATCAATCAAAATCCAACGTCTAACTTATATTAGGATTGTCAGGACTTACCGTAGAACCAATAGCAACTTGATGGTTACCAGTATTCCAGTAAATTTCGATTTGAAACGTTTTATTTTCCTTTTCATTACAATATAGACAGCACCAATGTAATTTAGGACTTTCAGGGGTAAATCTAGGATTTTACTGTCGCAAATATCCATTGTCCGGAATACGTGTTCATCCCTCAGAATCCTGAAACGGATAGTTATCTCTTTAATTGTTATACTTAAAAAATCCAAAATATTTCATACTTATTCGGAAAACTTTTACTGAATTTAAGGAGTTCTTAGAAGTACCATTTTTATATACCATTATTACTCAGAAACTTACAACAAATTACCATTTGACACCCATTTAAAATATCTAACTACAAAATATAGATTGATTGATTGATTATGTAATGCAGGCCGTCCGTATGTACGTACGTACGTTCGTTTGTAGTGCTCCCGATAGTTCTGGAACTATAAGAGATACAAATTTGAAACTTGGCGCCATACTAGAGTATGATCAGAAATAGCGCACTTGTTTTTCGGAATTTAGGTCAAACGCCCTAAGGCCAAATTATGGACGAAAACGAATTTTCGCGATATCCAATAATTGAAGAAATTTTTAAGGCCATTTGTGCTAGAAAGTTGAAACTCGGGAATCGACTAACATATTATGTAGCAACTTCACAGAGAATGTCGAAATTTTGGTATGATCCCTCAGGGTCCAAAAAACGAAAAAAAAAACGATTCCGTTGGAATTCCTCTTACACCTTAAATCGCAGAAACCTTGTAATAAGGGTATAAGTAACACTATAAAAGTTGTCTGTGCCGAAGGTTTCGGAATTTCGAAATTTGCCCTCGGGGCGGAAAACTGAGCGAAAATGTATTTCGAGATATCCAGTAATAAGCGAAATCTTCTGAAGTATTCATGTTTGGAAGCTGAAACTTTGTATGCAAGTTCGATTATATGCATCTCAATTACTGATGATAGCGGACGTTTGGTATGGCCCCTGGGGGCATGCCCTTAAGAGGCAATACATGTTAAACAATCAGTACAATCAGAACGAATGGAACTCTATGTATAATTTTGATTTTGTGGTTTATAATTTCATGAGGAATTATTGGAATTGCTCTTTGAATCCGGTCTAAGCTTTTAGAATTTAGACCCTGGTGCCAAATTTGGTAAATTTCCTGAAAATGTCTAAGACTAATAAGTTTTGAAATTCCAACATGAAGTTTTATAATTAAGCAACTTTTTAATGTCATATGAACACTAGGATTTCTTAATATGATTCTAATTTTGGTAAATTTCCTGAAACTCTCAAAGACCAATTACTTTTTGTAATTTTACCTAGCAACCATATCTTCTTTTATGTCTTATAGGTTTGATGATCATTTTCAATGGTCAGATTACAAAAAAACTTGATTCTAATTTTGGTAAAGTTCCTGAAACTCTCAAAGACTTACTATTTTGGAATTCTACCTAGCAACCATATCTTTTTCAATTCCTTACAGCAGTGAAGATCATTTTCAATAATCAGAGTACAAAAAATTGATTCTAAGTTTGGTAAATGTCCTGAAACTCTCAAAGACACATGATTTTTTCTTTTGAATTCTACCTAGCAACAATATCTTTTTCAATTCCTTACAATAAAAATAATGATTTTCAACAGTCAGGTTGCAAAAATCTTTGATTCTAAATTTAATAATTTCCTGAAAGTCTCAGAAACCTGTACTTTTTGAAATTCTACCTAGCAACCATATCTTTTTTGTGTTTTACAGTTACAATAATAATGTATGCTTCTGTTGGAATTTTGTTATGTTACATATTATATAAAGTTATGTCAATAAAGCATAGATATTGTAATTTGAGTTACTTTGTGCCCATTTGAAACTGAAGAATACACAACTTAAAAGAGAACAAGCCATAATTACACATAAAATTTACATTAATTTCAATTTTAATTAAACAACTTAAATCTTTAATATTTATATTGTTGTATAAACACCAGTTTTTCTTGATTAGATGTTTGCATCGCCACACAATGTGACACTGTGATAAGTCATAATAAATAAAAAACATACCGATGTTACTGTTAATTTATTTTCTGCATATGTTCATTTCGACATTTTATGTCCCATCAGTGCAGATTAAACCAAATCATTTGGAAGTCCTTTAACCGAAAACGTGTAAAAACTGATAGAGAACAAATATCCAAAAAGATCTAAATAGAAAAGTCAAAATTCAGTTAAGGACAGAGCTATGCAGGAGGGAAATAAGTCATATCTAAGATGATTTCTCTTAATTTTTTCTTCCGGCCTTGGTAACACCAACATTCTCAATGTCTCAATATAGTTTTATTTATTTATTTAAATTAGAAAAAACAAGAAGTTTTTTCATAAAGTTAATACATTCTACGGTTCACGTATTGCTTTTCTTTTTTTTTTAAAGAAAGCAACTTGTTTACCTTTTTGGGGCCATTTAGGGCTTGCTATATGGTGTGAGGTTCCTCACTGTGTTGAAGACCGTGCGATGACCCCTAGATGCTTTATTTTGGGTCGTTTTAACCTTGATATGAGATGTTGTCTCCTTGACATTTACCCCATTTCCTTTCTTTTTCATATTAATATCTTAGTATTCTCATTTTTAATGATGAAGGGAGACTGTGTTAAGCCATATTTCCATTCAAGTTGACGAATTTTTACTGCTTTATAAGATTTATTTGTAAAAATGCATACCCTACAAAAGACTAATGTAATCGTTACGGCGCATTTCATTTGGGCGCAAAATTTATTTCCAATGGGCGCAAAAAATTACTTCATTTGGGCGCAAATAAAAATCTTTCATTTGGGCGCATAATTGTTTAACCTATATTTTACCTTTACGATGTGAAGTATAATAACATAACAGCAAGAGCTTATTGAATTGAATGATCCTTAAAATGACAAAATGTAACAATGCAAACATAAAAAGTTAGACAGACAATAAAAATGTGTCCCCGTTCACAAACGGGACTTTGTAGTAGGAACAGGACAATTTAATGTATTTATTTACCATTGCGATGTCGGTGCGCTTAAAATATAGTAGCATTGGCTAAAAAGGTTTAAATCGAAGTTCAAAGGTCTGTTCGGGTGGAATACTTGTAACCAGTAGATTCCTTACTGTTATATACATCCCACCATTTCTGTCATTAGTCATTTATACCATGGCTCAGCAGTCCCACTAGTGCAAGTTTGTTTAAATATGTTAACTCTCAGAAACAATGGTAATACTTATTTAGGGTCAAAGATCAATGCATATATTTTATGTAAATATATAATATATTTACCTGTAAAAATACGTACCCGTACTATTTACCTGTGTGAAATATGCGACCATTTGAAATACTTTACATGCGCCCAAATGAAATACCCCTACTTTTTAAAATGCGCCCAATCGTTCAGCAAATTAGCTATTAAACTTTTTATATACAAAATATTTTTTATTCTCATGAAAATAAAACTACTCACGTTTTCCTTTAGAGTATAATATTACTAGTAATCAAATAAAAGTGAGATTTTTTTTATCTTAATAAGTTCCGAAACACTGAGAAATTTCAGTTCAAACTGCTAGTATTCAAATTCATAATTGTACTCCATATTTACCTTCATACTTGTTTATACCACAGAACTTTGCATTTCATTTTGTTTGGGGTTTTTTTCACTGACATCGGGGAATTTAGAAGCGATGATAGGTTTTTGTGAGAGATGAAAGATTTTGTCTCATTTTTTTGCAAAATCCAGAGGAAAAGGAAAACTTTTTCTTTTATTTGAAAGTCACTTAAAAAGGCTAAAACTTTGAATTCGAAAAGTGACAAAATTATTCATTTTAGTATTTTTATTCTGGAAAATCATGAATTAAAGTACATTGATTATAATGATTTATTTATCTATTAATTTGATTTTTTAAATAACGAATATCAGTTAGTATAAGTAAAAGAAAAAAATAAACTGTACATTGTGTCCCAGTAAATTTAAACATAGAAATTTCTCCATGTTTTTATTTGATTTGCACTGAAGCGACCTAAATTTGTCAAAATTGCCATCTACAGGAACATAATTCGCCGTTACTTAGTTTTCTAAAAAAAAAAATTTGTGAAATGTGAAATGTGAAAGTGAAACTTTTCGGTTATTAGTGGGACGGGCTATCAAAACAGAAAAAAATGTAGTCGGTGTTGTTTTCAATTTTTTGGTGTTGTATGAAACCATTTTTTTTCAATATGCTAAAAATCTTATATTTTATTTTACGATGAAATATTGAATGTGTATATAAATACAGGTATTTCGAGTCCAAAACTGATATTATATTTTTGTAAATGCATAAAATCATACAATCATTTCCGGATAATATATTTTTTCAAATATTTACATTTTGATTTATAACACCTTTACTGAACTAATTGACAAAACTATAACTAGAAGCAAACACAAAATTATGTGCTGGGTATAAAATGGCAGTATGATGACATTAATCCAATGGATTATCTTTATCCTCTGTACCCAGGGGTGTGGTCCTGTAACCGGAGATGGGGCATATGGTCCAGTATGTCAAACACTCCCCTGGCGTGTCATGTCTTTACTAATATATATGTATAGCTGTTTATTTATCGTAATCATAACATACCTACTAGTCTCACAGTATCAACTGAAGAGTTGATGCCAAGTCAAAACTAAGTACTTTGTAAATCGTTGTCATTATCTCAGTATTCGGACGTGCACATGCACGTTAGACGCCTATTCCAAGGTAGATTTCTAAATTTTCACGAGCCAAGTAGGAAATTTCATTACACTCTGGCTTTAATTGTAACCAAATGTTGAATAGTACTATGGGATCCGAGTCTCAGGATTTTATAGATAAGCACTCCATGTACTTAAACTATATCAAATCATCAGAGACGTTAAACAGTGCGGAAGCAGTTTTTAGTGAACAAGAGGTACCGACAATGGACCACAAAACACCAATAAGTAATCACCATTCCATTGAAGGGATATTAGCTGGCCGGAAAGACATGGACCGATTAAATAAAGGTATAATTTAATATTCATCAGAACCATAATTAGATTAATTAAGACGAATGATTTAATAATTGGAAAATTATATCCAATTTCGATGTGAGGACATAAATTTATAGATATGCTATAGGTGTTTTTCTCCAGCTTCGCCAATATTTTGACCTGCCATTTATTCTGAAGTATAATCGTTTAATATTTTTGACATAATTGGAAAAATTTAAAAAAAATTGCATTTTTGTGTATTCTATTTTTTTGTTGTTTTTTTTTTAATTAATTTTGTATCTGGAATTCCTATTTTACATGCAGACTTTCTAAACATAGTTTGGTAATTTTAAATACGAAAACGAAATAAGAATTAAATCAGCGTAGTGTTCCGACGTTTTTTCCCGAATTGGTATATTAAAGGTATATAATATCAAAGACTTACAAGGACGCTTCATGTCTCTGATTGATGTATTTTTATTTATTTATTTGCAGAATTTTGTGACTCGCAAAAGGGGTTGGAAGTGTCACCGGAAAACAAAATAAAACAAATTAAATCCGAAAAATTACTATCTAAAGACATAAATACACAATCGGATAATTTAAATAGACGAAAATCAGAATCCACTGAAGATGAAGATGAAAATATAAAGAAAGAAGATTCAGATGAAAACGATGCAAGAAATAAGAAAAGAAGAAACAGGACAACTTTTACTAGCTTTCAGTTGGAGGAAATGGAACGTGTGTTCCAGAAAACACATTATCCGGACGTGTATGCACGTGAACAGTTGGCACTGCGGTGTAATCTTACGGAAGCCAGAGTGCAGGTATTGTAACTCTTTTTTTCATATTTTTCATTTAGTTACTAACATAATTTTGATTTATATATGATAACTTTTTGTATTATACCTTTTCCATCAATATTTAGGTTGCAAGTCACATTAAAACATACCCATGTGAAATGATTTTTTATTTCAAGGAAATTATTTAAACGAACAAATCATTTCTAGTTATGATATCTTAGATTTAAGGGCTGAAAAATGTATTCTTCTGTTATAAAGAAGGTATAATAACCCTATTTTCCTTTTGTTTATTCTTTTATCGAAATACAAATATAGAAAACAATATTTAAAGAGAAAATAAATATTAGTATCCGGTTTTAGACTTTTAATATTCACGCAAATTATTAGATAAAATCAATTTTAGTATCTATAAGAATTTGAAAATTTTGTATTCACAATTAGAAATGTATACCCTATATGTAATGTCTCTATATTTGATACTTAAACATTACAATTTATGAACAAAAAACATACTACACGCAATCTATGTGTCACAATCATTTATTGCAAATAGTCGCATACTATGTTGATGGTTGACGGACACTTTGTGCAAGTTTAAATTGTTAATATTTAAATTCATATAGAGGGCTTTATATGTTTCAACGGGACACAAACATTTATACAAATAATTGGATAATAGAATAATTGGACAATAGCGATTATGTAAAAAAAAATCAAATTTTATTAATTTGAAGAATATCCTTAAGTTTCTGTCTCTTCAGGTCGGACTTCCGACTATTCACTTCTTGCAAGTACAGTCAATTTCAAAATATTTACTATCAGAAGGTTGTTACAAGATCAATTAAAAACAAATTACTTAAAAGTCCGGAAAGGACTCAGCTTCAAATGCTTCAAAATACTTTTTTTTTCGAAATTTTACATAATACGATTTCATTAAATTTGTTTTGGATGTCTTCTTGTAGAGACATTTGTCTCTGCTGTGATTTGGTCACTCCAAAAAATTAATTAAAAGCCAAATAAAATAACTTTACAAAATGAAAATAAAGGGCATTAATATAATAATAGTATTTTATTTCGCAAATAAATAAATAAATATCACAAAAATTCTTAATTTTTTTCAGTCGATGTTTCTCTGCATTAGAAAATGATTGATTATCAATTTAGAAAGATTCATCTATTTTTAATACTGTTTTAAGACAGTAATTCCTTTGCCTTTAAACAAAAATAGACAATAATAAGTAGGCTTTTGATTTAATTTATTAGTCCTGTTACGGATCAAACAGGTAATTTTACGTTTGAATACCTTGCACGTGTGTCTTATTATCGGCTATTTACACTCGATAAACAAACTCGTGTTTTATAACACGTGTACGTGTGACACCCTGATGAGGGTTTATTGTAAAACATGTTATTTTTATTTATCGTATCATTATTACTTCACTGGATACACTAATCGAGTTCGGCAAAAAATGAAAATGACGTTTAACTATTTCAATTTAAATTTGTAAGTCTGATGCCGCATTTTTTAAGAGCTAGTGCGGAAACCATTAATGGTACTTAACAAAATCATATTCATCAAATCACGGATATCCTTGCATAATTTTGAACCATTTCTAAAAATCTACGAAATTCAAATTTCTATGGGAAATGCGTTTCCCAAAAAATGTTCAAAAATTTTCAGGGGAGAAACACATTCCCGTGAGATGTAAACACAATTCTGTTGAGAAAAAAAATTCTCTGTACTTATTCACATCCCATGGGAATAAAGGGATATTCTGATGAGAAAATGTATTTTTATATGACATATGAATTTCCAATATTCAATAAAAATTACTTTAACATCAGTATGATTTTCATAATTCCCTTGAAATTCCACAAAAAAAAGGTTATTCTCTCTCAAAAATGTTGGCACTAGATTTTCATTGCTATGAATGCATATTCTTATTGGAATGAGCTGATCAATGAGAGGTGATGTTTTTAAAACAGAAATGATAGAGTTACCTTGTATGGTTCTAAAATAACAATGTAATGTCACATTTATTGACACCATATGATAATTTTTTTGTGTCCATGAAAATTAAATATTACTAAGTTACAGTTTTTGTGCATATTTCTTATAATTTCTGGTCAGTCGACAGAAATTACAGTAATCTATATCAAAACTGTGAAAAAAAATGATTCCATCAAAGTAGGAGAAATAGCCGAAGACGGAATCCATATAAAATGTTACGAATTCTTATTTTCTGTTTGCGAATTTTCTGAACCGATTCTGCGATTCTATCTATACAGAAATAATAATTCAATCATACGAATATGACATTATTATGTTGGTGGAAATTCAAATAATTGCAGACAATAGCATCTCAAATATTTCTTATGATATGACAGAATATCTTTCGAAAGAGAACTTAATGATGATGTGTACTTGAAACTTAAAAACATTTATAAAAACAAGAAAAGCTAATTAGTGAAATATAATCAACAATTAACTCTTACCGAAATAAAAGCAACAAATACCCATCAAACTTCAAACTTCTAAGACAATGAACAAAAAGCAAAAAATAACATTTTTAACATTTTTAACATAACTTCTTTTTGGCTGTTATTTGTCAGTTGTCATCCGTTCATATTAGACATAGTTTGACATTGACAAAATCTGAGGATAGAGTTTTGTAAACGACAACAGGGACCTTGTCAGTGAGGTTTGACTTGTGTTTGCAACACACACAAAATTTGTCTCCATCAATCCACTACTTTACGCGTGGAGCAAATCTGTGTGTGTGAGTTCTGATGGACCAAAGATTTTCACTGTTCACGATTGTTTGTGTGTACGGGGGGGATTCGGCTATTATTTTATATATTCTTATGTTTGTACGAGTACATGTAATCTGCATCTTATTGGTCCTTTTCTGTGTTTTTTTCTTCATCGTGTTTTCAAAGTGTAATAATTTTCCAGATTGTCCCTGGCTTGTTACATTAGTATTCTTATTTCCGATTCTTTGCAGTCTACATTTCGTATAATTGTTATGTTTACACCTTACCGATGTAAAAGGTGATAAACAATGTTAAACAATAAGTACGCTATTGTATTGAATTATCGAGCAACTTGTTTCTTCTACTTAAGATAAAATTACCAGAAAATTCAGAAAATGAATGAACTATAAACAAATATATGTGAAAACTCAATGAGAAACCGCTTATCTTAATCAAAAACCATCAGAATAAAGATCATACTAAATATTTTTGTACTTATCCCATTTTAGTAATTCAATTATTTTAATACGTAAATTGGTTTCTCAATTACAGCTTTATTTCGCCATTGATAGAGACCTAATGGGAACCACTGGGTCTTAATGAAAATCACACTGCGGTTGCTCTGAGTTAAGGCGACGTCTGGCTTTCATGTTTGAATGATAAATCTTGCTTTAAATATTCGGCAATTTATAAGTGCAAAACTAATGTTTATTTATTACGCTGAATAAAACGATATTTTGTATATTTATTATTTTTAAAACTACTGTATGTATATCGGTATATAAAAAGGAATATAAAGACGATACGCACATCAATGTGGTTGTCAGCACGGAATTGTCTCGTATTTTATCTGATATTTTTCATTTTGTTTTCAATTCACTCGTTTTTCGGTTCCAATTGCAATATGAATTTTTGAATGAATCTTTATTGCATAAAGCATAACAATAGCTACAGCAAAATGACATAATATACAATTGGAAAATATTACAGAGAACAATCAAAAATGTAAATCCGCCGTGCGCGGTCCCGGCTGAAGAATAGGCCCGCAGCATCCTCTGAGCTTGGAGTATGAGCCATCCTAACAGAGGACCCCGAGGGAACCCCGGGATATAGAAATAGGACCCAGTATCTCCGGCTTGCGGGGTGTGACCCCTCCTAAACGGAGGCTGACCCCGAGGGTCCCGGGATATAGAAATAGGACCCATTCCGTGGTTGTGCGGGATTAATAAATACACAACCCATCTTTCGGATGGGATGTAAACTCAGGTCCACGTGTTGGGAGAAATGCCACGCTTCCTGCACGTTAAAGAACCCTTGTAGCAAGCTCCTTTGGGGGTGGTCCGTAGGTGATCGGCTACAAGGCTAAATTCCCCGCCCTTGACGATGTCACCCTACTTTTCCAGTGGCAGTCAGAATTTCCCGTCCCATGGCCCTTTCCATACCCCAAAGTGATTATTTATCAACAAACTTGTTCTCGTCTTGATATAGCTGAAATATTGCTGAGTAGACGTTAAACAATATTCAATCAATCAATCAATCAAAAATGTAAATAGTTACAAATAAAAATGGACTTATTTTCAACCAACAATGTGTAACCTCAGCTTCCATGCTGAGTTAAGAAAATTACAAAATTTCTTTGTTAAACTCATGGAATTACATGACATAAGACGCTTTAATTTGTGAATACTTGGCCAAGAACAATAATATTTTGGCAAAAAAAAACGATACCTTAATGTTCTATATGCAGGGCAAGACAAAACAAAATGATATTCATTTTCAACAATATGAATTGTAAATATATGTGATTGTATCATTCGATCCAATTTGCATTGACATTGTAACGGGTATCACGCATAGAGCTGTGCTTGCTTACCCATCCGGAGTATCACGCATAGAGCGGTGCTTGCTTATCCATCCGGAGCACCTGGCAATACCTTCATTTTTTGTACGGCTCACACTGCTAGTGCCATAGTTTTGTGGCGTTTTTTATCTCCTTTTTGTGCTACCCCTGTATTGCCGTTTTTGTATTTGATTTTGTTTGACTCCCTTTATGCTTCTGTACTCGTTATCCAATATGGGCAACATGTAGTCACTTTTCATTCTTTGCCTTCACTTTTTAAAGATGAAAAAAAATCAAACACGAGAAAGCAATAAACAAAAAAAAAACGCAAACAACAAAGTAAAAACACCGAGGTGAAAATGGAGAAATCCAACCACGAAAACATAAAATGACTTTAAATTGTCATTTAGTTAGTTTTTTTTTGTTCCAAATTCGAGAACGCTACTGCATTGGGAACATTTTGTATTCGATCATCGGATCGTCCTTATATATCTTTATTCTCTAAAGCAAATCAGGTACAGAGAAACAAATATCACAGAGAATAGAATAATACTAACATAATATAGAATGTAGCACACAGAGGTACAGTACAGAAATTTTCAATGTAAATAAAAAATTACAATAACGCAAATGATGACTACCCTGGAGATTCTAGCTTTTTATTGATCACGCGTATGAATTTGCACAATTTGAATAGATCTGGTGGATTTCTACTGTTCATTATCTCATTGAATTTTAAAGTATTTGGCCGGGTATAGTATTTAGACTTCAAATATTGATGTCTTTCTTCACAAAGGGATGGACATTTTAATATGTAATGGTATTCGTCACCAATATCTTGTGTCTGGCAAAGATTACATTTTCTATTTTCTCTTGGAATATTTTGCCATCTTTCAGATTCAATAGGAAGTTTATGGTTTGTAGTTCTAAACCTAAATAGAGTGATGCAATTTCTATCATCTAAAATTTTAAAATAATTTTCAAATTCTATTTTTTCTTTATAAATTCTATAATTTGCAGCCTTTGGTGATTCGTCCAGTATGGACTCTATAATTCAGCCTTGTACATATAGTATACCTTCCTATTCTTTGTTGTTTATCATTGTACTTGTTGAACTCACCACAATATTACTTTACAAATTAACACTTACGTTAAATTGTTCCTCTACAATTTAAGTGTTATTTTAAACTTTTCATAATTTCAAACTTACTTGATTGACGGTGTCTGACAGTAGTCCATAATTATATAATATTTAATACACAATAAAAATCAATTCAAGTTTTGAAGATTTGATAACATTTCTTCGTAAAGAAGTTGAAATCGTCAATTTTAAAAGGATACTAAAAAGTTTCAACAGAAAATAGCATTTACTGTATTAGTTACATATATCCCATTAAACGTCCTGTCAAATTAGGGGCGCATTGCAATTGCGCCAATTTTTGAAATTTGGGGTAGTTTCATTTGCGCCACAAGCTTGTATTTCATTTGCGCCATTTCTCAGGTAAAAATTTTACAGGTAAATTTTCCGGCAAAAGGAAGTGGAAACAAATCCAATATACTATAAAATATATAAAAATACTATATATTGAATTAAAATAATTAAATATATCTAAGATATGTAAAATTTCGTTTAGATCATATTAGCTGTATCCAGATTAAACAGATTAATGGGGAGCGTTTATATTTAAATTCAAACCCGAAGTGATACTTTCATTGGTTGTGTAAATTTTTCTAGACTTATATTAACTAAATGGTTTTTGCAATTGTTACGAATTTAGAATAGTGCTCTTATGGCATATATATTATAGTTTAAACGTTTTAGTAAAATGTCTTGCTCGAAAACCAACTTCAAACCTCGTGATGATCAAGTGAAACAGTTAATGCTGGCAAACAGAAGAGAGAAATACAAGTAAAAAGTATAAATGTTAATGTATTTTTACTTTTTATCTATACTATTTACCTGTATTTGGCGCGAATGCAACGTTTTTATTTTGGCACAAACGAAGTAAAAGATTGTGGCGCAAATGAAATATTTTTTGGCGCAAATAAAATACTAATTGGCGCAAATGCAATGCACCGCAAATTAGCTTAAACCTGGGACTAATATATATTAGTCCCAGCGTAAATCAAACGATGAAATGCAAACAATATAATACTTTATTTCTCTCAAACCAATTTACAAAGGTATAGAGAATACATAAATAAAAATCATAATACAATATCAAGTTCACAAATACAAACTCAAACAAATCCAAACAAGTATCTTGATTTCAGTTACAAAACAAGATAAAAATTAACCAGTAGGACAGGCATACTGATATATCAATCTTATAAATTTACACCCGCCGTGCGCGGTCCCGGCTTATGAATAGGCCCGCAGCATCCTCTGAGCTTGGAGTATGAGTCTTCCTAACAGAGGACCCCGTGGGAACCCCGGGATATAGAAATAGGACCTAGTATCTCCGGCTTGCGGGGCGTGACCCCTCCTAAACGGAGGCTGACCCCGAGGGTCCCAGGATATAGAAATAGGAACCATTCCGTGGTTGTGCGGGATTAATAAATACACAACCCATCTTTCGGATGGGATGTAAACTCAGGTCCACGTGTTGGAAGAAATGCCACGCTTCCTGCACGTTAAAGAACCCTTGTAGCAAGCTATTTTTGGGGTGGTCCGTAGGTGATCGGCTACAAGGCTAAATTCCCCGCCCTTGACGATTTCACCCTACTTTTCCAGTGGCAGTCAGAATTTCCCGTCCCATGGCCCTTTTCATACCCCAAAGTGATTATTTATTAACAAACTTGTTCTCGTCTTGATATAGCTGAAATATTGCTGAGTAGACGTTAAACAATAATCAATCAATCAATCAATCAATCAATCAATCAATAAATTTACAAAACTTTTTTAATACTGATATTTTATGAGTATTAAATAACTGGCCGAATTTCAAAGTGTTTGGTCTATTATAATAATAACTAGATAAGTACTGCTTTCTCTTATCTGCAAGTCTAGGACATTTCATAATGTAATAATATTCATCACCAATATCATTATTACAGAGGTCACATAATCTTTCGTTTCTATCTACATTTAACCATCTCCCTCTTTAAATTGGTAACGAGTGGTTTAATGTCCTACATCTGCAGAGAGTGAAAACATCTTTATCATCCGGGAAATCAAAATAACTTTCCAATTTTAAGTTTTCTTTAAAAATTCTGTAATTTAAACATTTTGGTTAATTTTGGATACTTTCGATCCATGTTTGTTTAAACTGATCAATCAATCTTAATTGGACACTTGAATCCAACCATTGATCAAAGTTTACATTAAATTGAAAAATATTCGTCATACCTGTATGATTTAAAATAGTCTCTATATTTTTTTATCCAAGAAAATTCATAATTATTTACAGAATAATTTGAATATGCTAATTTGTAAATACTAGATGACAGTTTACTTTGATTGCCATTTAACAATTTACACTAGTATGACAAAATTCTGCACTTTATACTAATATCTAAAGGGTATCTTCCCGACTGTCCGTATACCATAGAATTCGGAGTAGCTTTTTTCATACGGAAAATAAACTTGAGGAATTTAAGATGTACTTGTTCAACAATACCGTTATTGCCAAAACACCACACTTCACATCCATATAAGAGGATTGGCTTAACGACCTTGTCGAACAAGTCTATCAAACACTGTATTGACAAATTGTGTTTCCGACCTTCTTTTATTACACTATACATAGCTTTTGTAGCCTTTTCCACAAGCGACTTTTTAGCTTTTGTAAATGATCCGGTTCTAGAGAATAACAAACCCAAATAATTAAACTCATTTACTATTTCAATTTCTTCTCCATCGAATTTGAAACTAATGTTGGAAGGGAATCTTCCTTTAAAAAATATAACAATTATTGTCTTAGCGACATTTACATTTAATTTCCATATATCAAAATAATCTTTGAAATAATTAAGTTGTATTTCAAGATCTTCTTTGGATTCCGCTATCAAAACAGTATCATCAGCATATAACAAAATGAATAGTTTGAGATATATATTCATATCATTATAGATAGATTTAGAAATACGTGATAGGCCGACAATATTTTTTGACTGTAGAAAATCTGTGAGATCGCTTAAATACAAACTAAATAAAAGAGGGGATAAATTTTCTACCTGTCGTACACAATCTTGCAGCGGAAAAAATCAGAACAAGAGCCATTATACATTACTCTTGACTTAATATTACTAGACATATTTACAATTAAACGGTACATCTTCCCTGTGATATCATTAAGAACAAGCTTGAACCATAGCCCATCCCTCCAAACGGAGTCGAAGGCTTTAGCAAAGTCGATAAATGCACAATAGTTTTTTTTAACTTTTTGGTTTGGATAAAATCAAAAATAATATGCAAATATGGAATGATTTTTGAGAAATCCACTTTGATTATTATATATTCGGAAAATTTAGTTATTCTCTCATTTAGTACAGACGTAAATAATTTCCCAAAGCAGCTAAGAATCGTAACTGGTCGAAAGTTGTTAGAATCTTTGCTATCTCTATTCCCTTATAAACTGGTATAATATTTCCTATTAGCCATGAGTCAGGAATTATTCCTGTTTCAAAAATTAATAAACTGGTAATAACATTAACTAAGTCAGTCGAAGACTTAATATACTCATTTATAATTTGATCATCTCCGCTAGACTTGTTGTTCTTTAATTTCGAAATACATTTCATTATTTCTTCGCTAGTGATTTCTGAATTAAGAACTTCGTAATTATTGTCTGCTGTATGTATAACAGGTTTTTCTTTGTGATCGACACCAGAATTTAGGTATTTAAAAAGGTCAAACAAAGTATCGATTGATAAGTTTGGTTGCTCTATCTTAGTCCCACTATTTAAAATTTTCCAATAATCTTTGGGGTTTTGGGATTTCATGTTTTTCAGTTTATTTCTCATACTTTTCCGATACTTCTTAATACTATTATTCATAACTTTTTTGTATGCCTTTTCACTCTTCTTTTTATTTTCTAAATTCCTTGCTTTTTTATTTCTTTTATATAACCGTTTATCTCTTCTAAATTTTTTTTTCTAGCGCATTCGCCGTTAAACCATGTTTTTTTTCTTGTTGGTTTCATTTGATTTATTGCACTCATTACCAGAAAATAACCCAAACGTTTCTTTTGCTGAATCTATATCATATCAGTTTGATTACAATTTTGAATAGAAACGTTGTCAATAGTGTTTTCTAATTCTTGAATTTTTTCTGCGTTTAAATTTAGCTTAAACATATTACATTTGTCGTTCTCCCATTTTTTTATTTTTTCTGTTACTCTAACTTCGCTCTTAAGTGCCTCTTGTTTCTCATTTTTACATGTATTTATGCGAAGTTGAACAGGGCAACGAATGATTGAAAATAAATGACAAAAATCCAACACATAAGTATTATTTACAATATTTAAAAAATCTACAGTCCCAATAAAATAATCTACAACAGCAGCATTTCTACTGGTTAACTTCCCATCAATATTATTACCAATTCTACCATTAATAATAAACATATTATTATTTTTACAAAACTCTAACAACATATGATCATAGTTATTTTTAAACTTATCTGTATTATTTCTATCTCTTTTCAAATTTTCATTTATTCATATATACAAAATGTCTTTGTCATCAGGACTGGGTTGCACAAAGCTCAATTAGATATTAATAGACTATTAAAAGTTAATAGTCTATTAAATTAGTAGGAAATGTTAAAGCTTAATAGACTATATATATATATATATATATATAGAAAACTACCCCTTTACAACGGGGGCAAGCACTGGCGGGGTACCAATGCCTGCGTCTACATGTTATAACAAGCAATATTTACAGATAAGAATAAAATTCACATTTCATAATTAAAGTCCATGTTATTCAATAAAGCACTGTTCTCACGATAAAACACTGTCAAGCTACACAGTAAAATCATGTCTTAAACTGGTCTTAAAATGTAAAATCAAAGCATTATAATAAGACAATAAAAATATTCTACATCTGTTATATATTAGTACATAAAAATTCAGTGCGTCTTGTAATGCATTTATATAAAAATATTTTACACATTTTGTCCATCTCAATACCAAAACATTCATTAATTAAAAAACCTACATCACCAATTAAAAGATGAATTTTAGTTAGAGTAGGTAACTCCGAAAAATAGATATAGAAGTGACGCATCATCAACGGTTCTTTGAATATCGTAAAATAACTGTGAGCGAATATCTGCGTAGGCATTCGATTAGAAAGTGGGCAGTCGTTTCGGGGTTATTGTCACAACACATGGGACAAATATCATCCCCACTCAAATGCATTCTGGAAAGATTTGAATTAAGGGGTAAACAATTTACTCTCGCTAGAAATTTTAATCTAGACGTCGTAAAATCATTAATATTATTTAAATACGGCTGTAATAGATTTAAACAATGGAAACGACTGGTACATGTTAAGACTACTTTTTCCGGCAATATCAGAAAATAGTTTGGTGGAGTTATATATTCCAAAGAAATGGTTAAATGTTCTAACATTCACGTTTCCGTTTATGTAATGGTCAAGTCCGGAACATATTATTTTTTGTGCAACTCAGTCCAGGTTATAGGTGTGACACCACTTATTCCATCTCCCATTGCCTCTCATGTTTAATTGCACATGTTTCTGCGTTCGTAGGCTTTTTATCTGAAGTTGAAATAAAACGACACATGTCTCAGCTGAAAGACATCTTTCGGTAAACCCTCATAAATATAACTGTAATATTAGAAATAACTGGTTCCCGGTAGGTCACAGCCTAGGGATAGGTACTTCCTGTCTGTGTTTTCTCGGGAAAATAACCCCGCTTTCAATTTTGATAAAATCTTTAATCACAGCGTACCAGCAGATATTGCGGGGGGAAATATATCCAGCCCCCGCAATATCTGCTGGTACGCTGTGTTAATTTTCAACGAAATCGTATAAATTTAGGCTGAAAAGATTCAATATGGAATGCCTTTTTAATTAAATTCATAGCGACTAGTCAACATTTTTAATCTACGACACTATCAACACTTCCTTGGAACTAAGTTGTCTAAAATAAGGACTATACACAAATGTACCTGATTGGGTTACGAATTAGTTGTGTTACACCATAAACATGTAAATATGGAAACCCGGGTTATAGAAGCTTTGCAAGGTGAAACCACTTCCAAAAAGTGACTGATCTCGAGGACCATCTTACTTAATATAGCTGAAATTGCATAGGCGGATAAAATGATTCTGACATGGTTTTTGTTAATCGTCATCCAGTATAATACTCAATAACCTCATACTTCGCACATGCGCAAATAGTATCGGAATAAGATCATAAAGGGATACAAAACAACCATTTTTTTAAATTTTGTCCGTCTTAGTTTATGTACGAATTAAAGGTTAAAACTTTTTTGAAGTAAACCATGCCATTCAGACACGCGAATGTGTACTGTTTTGCTTTCGACTCAGATTTTGAACCTGCATCTTTTGAAAACATCAGATTATTGTCGATCGAAATAAAAAGCCAAAAGGACACAGCTTCGCACCAGAGAGATACTCCTTGGTTTTAAGAAAATTTTCTAAAATCTAGATTTTCAAGTTTACAAATTTTCTGACGATCACTGAGGTATTGACTACTGGGCTGGCAAGTATCGATGTGGACTAACATTTGATAAACATGTATGCATCGACCCAGTGGTAATAAATAATACTGAAGTTAAACTGAGATTGTGCAGATGGCCATTTCGACAACTTTTGTCTCTTCGGTGTAAATCCAATCAATACACTGGAATGAGACAAAGTGATGTGATATGATAAATAATTTGTCACGTTTACTTATTTTCGTGATATGCGCTACCTTATTTAGTCTAAAATAAATTGCAAATATTTCTCCGGAAAAAAAATCTGTATACTCCATCAGCAACGAGGTTACCAGAATAGGTATAAACAATTCAATTTACGTTTTTTCTTGCATCTCAACCAATATTTGAAGTTCGTTATTGTGATTGTAATTTTATTAAAGTTTACATTATTATTATGTTTTTGGGTTTTTTTTCTGGAGGGTATGCAGTGTTTATTGTTTCAGTTCAATGTTTTATTTGAAGGGTTTATTGTGCTCGATTTTTGACAAGACAAGACAAGACAAGTTTATTTCAACTTAGGCACAGTATACGTGCTACAAGAGGACAAATATATAAATATATACACATTGGTTACAGACAAGGCACATACATACATGTAAATAAACATAAATATATAAAAACAAATAAAAAATAACTTTTATACATATTATACTATTTATGAAATTATTTTTTCAAACTGTCTCAAAAACATACACAATTTTGACAATACCATAACATTGCAGAGGGATAAAAGTCCATGCATTTTATAAATTATTGGGCGATTTATGTAATAAACAGGTATATATTTTCTCTTAATGCTTTAATTTGGTCATTATTACATATGAATAAATAATGATATTCATCCCCTATCATATCCATATGACAGAGATTACAAATTCGTTCTTCAAATAGAATATTTTCCCATCTCCCAGTTTCAACGGGTATTTTGAAATTTGAACATCTAATTCGACAAAAGGTTACTCTGTCAGGTACATTTAGGTTTAATAGATACTTTTCAATATACATGCCATTCTTTAAAGACGCGTAAGATCTGCCTCTATTAGAATTTTCCATGTCTGCATAGAGTCGCTGAACGAACTGGTCAATTAATCGCTCTTTTAATTGGCATTTGATATCATTGATATCGATTGGACGTTGGTAGTCCCATAAATATGGAAATCCAGTATCATTCAATATATTTTTAAGGAAATCTAACCATTTACATGAAAATCTTCCTGACTTTTGTAAGTTCAGTACCAATTGAAACATAATTCCAGATAATTTATCAGTACCATTTTGAAGGAGTCTAGACCAAAAACACAGTAATTTAGTTTTTACTGTGATTTGCAAAGGATATTTACCTGTTTCTCCATATACCATATAATTTGGCGTTGTTGATCTGACTTTCATTATTTTCTTTAAAAATTGAAGATGTATCTTTTCAATCAAATCTATTTTTTCAAACTATTTGGCCGGGTTGCACGTAGTGCAAATCCGGGTTATAGTATATTGAATGTCGGGCGGGCGGGCGGCGGGCGGGTACCTATTTTGTGAAATCAACTCCTCATACAGTTTTCAACCTACATCTTTGAAACTTCACAAAACGTTGCTATATATATTGTAGATGTGCACCTGCCTTTTTGGAATTATTTTGAAATATTTTTCTATTTTTATGGACTTTGGAACTTAGTCATTTTTTATCGACATTTTCAACAAAAGGTACCTATTTTGTGAAATCAACTCCTCATACATGTAATTTAACCTACATTTTTTAATTTAACCTACATTGAAACTTCACAAAAAGTTTCTATATATATTGTAGATGTGCACCTCCTTTTGACTTTATGGAATTACTTCCAATATTTTTTCCTTTTTTTCCAGACCTTTTAATTTTGTCATTTTTTATCAATATTTTCAACATATTCTATACACAGACCCATTAGGGAACTTTATAGCTAGACGCACCAAAACGCAACCCGCCCATTTGAGTCTTTGATCCAATTTTTTCTACATGTTGCAACTTACAAAAATTACAAACAAGGTTTCTTATAAAGACTTAAAACTTTGGAAACCGGCATTAATAATCAAGTCTCAAAAAAAATAATTTATGCTTTGTTAGTTTTTTTTTTCATTTTCTGTCTACATTCATTTAGTTAAGAATTGGGAAATGTGCTTCAGTGTGATTTTGAAATATCTGGATATTTTTCCTGATAAGAGTGTGCCAGTTCCTGCATGATTTCAACACTTAGTCCAGATATCACTCATTCATATAAAGAAAAAAATGTAGACTTAAAAAAAGAAATTCAAGTTAAGTTTTGTGTTTCCGATTTTTTCGTTAACCTTGGAATAATCTTTTTTTTTGTACTGATGGATGCCACTTGTTTTATATCCAGACTCTTTCTTTGCATGCTGCTATTGCACTCCCGTCAAAGCAGATCTAATGTAGAAAAAAGTATTGTATTCACCAACTAATGGGGGTTTCGGTATTTCGGTGCTGACCCGAAAGTCGATTTTATTTGGCAACTTGCAATATCAAATGCTTAAAACCCTCGTATATAGCTCAGTCCTTAGCTGATTTTGTTGTGGGTTTTGTTTGTTTGTTTGTTTTTTTATTATTCAGATCATGTTGCTTATTTGTTCTCTATCAGAATTTATAAATTTTGGGGTAATAGTCTTCCAAATGTTTTGATTTGATCTGCACTGAAGAGACATACTAGTAAGTTGACGAAATGCAGAAATGAATTTACAGTATAGCTTCAATATTTTGTTATGTATTTTTCTCAAGATGATACTAGATTGGAAAATATTAAATATTTTTATAATAGGAGTTAATTTCATTCTTTAACTATGGAATGAACGGGTTTTATCACTGTCTCTTAAGTTATATCGATACATACGTTCATAAGCAGTAAAAGTCTATAGGAACTTCGTTTTAAGCTAGGCCAATTAAAATTCTGTATCTTTTGGGGGAATATACAATGGTTGTTATATACATGCAAATTTGAAAAAAACATATCTTCAAGTAGACTACACTTACAATAGAAAAAAAGACTTTACAATAAAATGACCTACTAAATAATAAGACCTAACAGCGTCTCGAAACTAAATATTAATAATATATTAACACTTCTTAAGCGTTTTGTAATGCGAGGAGAAATGAATTTCTTTGATACAAGACATATAATTATATCTAACATGTTTTTATTAGCATGAAAAGGTTTAATACAGTTATCCGGAGAAAGAATTTATGTAATAGCAGCATATATTTTAGTAAAACATAATATATCAACAGAACTATTAGAAAAATAATTATGTAATATCTAGGAAAATATACTTAATGCGCAGTGTAAAATTCAGCCGTACAGCGAGGTATGAACATTAACATTCACAGTCTTCTAAAACCCTAGCTGAGAGTTAATTATGTTTTTTCTGTTATCCTGTAGTTATTACGAAATATCATATCATATTTCAAACGAAGTCTTTGATGTCGATCGTTCCCGCAGAAAATTACATCCCGCCCATCTCCATAATGATACGAGGGGGTCGCTTGGTATTTGTGATAGACCTTCAATTTACAGAGAAAATAATTTGCTGAACACTTAACTACAAGTGCATTAAATAAATGTACAATTTAAGATACAGCAGTTTCCTTGCAATCTCAACATCTGAAATTGATTTGTAAAGTGACTATAGCATAATTTTATTAAATACTTAATTAAATTTCATATCTGAATGTTTCTTATGTATAGATTTTACACCTCCTTTACTAGTAGACCGATTGGCGTCTAATCTACCGTAATGTGGACTATTACTAAATGTAATGACTTATAACTAAGTATTCATTATGCTGTTATACTTGTTAAAATCATCAAAAAAACATAAGTCGTGATAGTGAGAGGTATAACGTGTTTCAAAAGACATCTTAACATGTTCGTGAAAAGCCCCTGGTGGGGGTATAGTCGATGCTATTTTTTCTGTCAACGTAAGCACCTTGGTCTGTTTAATGAAAGTATCCTAAAATAAGATATGTCTTGGCACATGTTTGTCCTAAGTTATGTCCTAGGATGGTACTAAGTCATGACGAAAATTGGACTTAATAACATTCTAAGATATATCTTAGCTAAGATTGATCTTAGGGATTTAAATTGATTGAAATGTCGAGACTAGGCGAGATACTTTCAAATATACGGGCGGTTTGTCTTCAGGATACCTATGCAAAACTGACAACACAGCTTTGTTAGCGAGAGATCGATATATTAACGAAATGTTAATTCTTTTAAATTGCCAAAATTCAAAAATTGTATTTTGATATGATAAAAAAAATTATTAATAAAGAAATAATAATTTCAACTTAATAACAAATAAACTTGAATTATTGAGTTATTTATTGCAACAGATGCACTTTTGATGCAAATCTTTATTATCTCCCAATTTCTTGGCAATTTAAATAAAATAAATATTTTTATGATGTGATTCATCAAAACATTCGGCCATCAAAAAGTGATCAAATATCTCTTATCTTATTTGTTCAATTTCGTTAATATAGATTGCTTAACTTTTTCATTAAAAATTTGAGATAAGGTGAAGTGTAGATTACATGTAATGTTAGAGTTACACGTGGTATAAAGGTTTACACGATTCAATGGCTCTGAAGCCAGTTTAATTACACGGAATCGCCATTTGCAGCTAATTAACATGCACCCAGTGTCAATATAGTATGCCAAGTTCAATAAGAATTAATTTGAAACATCATCTAATGATTATTTATACATATGAATGAATTTTCGATACATTTGGATCTATATTTCAACTTTGATACGAAGTAAATTCTAATGATAACAGATATAGTTCTTTGTACAGTATCCTTGTTTAGACACTTTTTTAATGTCAAAGACTGATAAATGTTGCTTCAGCTTTCGTTAATTGTACTAAATATGTCTGACGAGGTTTGCCGTTTTTATTTGTTGATATACTCTTTTATGTTTGTTTTATTTTAAGTTCTTCCAAAAAATAAGATAATCAGAGACTGAGAGACTACAAAAATTACACACTCGATTTGCATTTCCGAGGAGACTAAGAACGTCAGATTATACAATTTTAATAAATAATAATAAAATATCTTAATATTAGTTACATGTAGTGACCAAATTTTCATTACATTCAATTGATTTAAATTGGGTCTGTATTGTTCGCATGTCTTGTGCGTCTCCATTGTTTTTATTCTCTGTGTGGTACTTATGAGATGTCCTTGCCTTTTGGTGTATCTGTTGTCCTTGCCTTTTGTGTGTATCTGTTGTCCTTGCCTTTTGTGTGTATCTGTTGTCCTTGCCTTTTGTGTGTATCTGTTGTCATTGTCTTTTGTGTGTATCTGTTGTCATTGCCTTTTGTGTGTATCTGTTGCCATTGCCTTTTGTGTGTATCTGTTGTCATTGCCTTTTGTGTGTATCTGTTGTCATTGCCTTTTGTGTGTATCTGTTGTCATTGTCTTTGGATTATTCTTTTTTTTTGGACTGACGGTTCGGTTCCCAACTACAATTTATCATTAAATGGTCACCGAAATTGTCTAGGTATACTACCAAAAACATACATTGTAGGCATACTGAATAATTTCTTTCTAATTTTCCAGAATTGTTGATTAGCATACATTTGAAACAACAATAAATACTTTGATTCTTTTCAAGAACATTAGTTTTTATTGGTGTGAATAACAATGGATAGATTCATAGGTTCATAGACTCGGCGTATTTTATGTCTAATTTATCTAACGGGCAATATGATATTCTGTCACATCGATGTCTTACTCTTATAATGTACTATAGTTTTAAGTAGTTTGTCATATTAAATTAAAAATATTCCATTGAAATAGTCATATGCTTTAAATGGGGGTCACGCGGGGGTGATAACAAAATTATGTCGAACAGAATTGTCAAAAGGCAAAGTTCATGAGGCAAAAAGACAAGGCAGGCGAAAAACACCGGAAAAATGTCGATCGAAATGGTCCTGACTTGGTACAGGCATTTCAAAAGAAATGGTGGCTTAAACCGGTTTTATGGCACACCTCCATTGCGGTACTGTACGGTAGCAGCTCAACAACAGTTGCTATATTAAAAGGTCATAGCAGCTAAAAGAAATTATCATCCCAGCATTAAGTAAGAAAAGGAATCTTGAATCAGAGTTCAAATTATGCCACAAGGAACTGATATCAATTGGAGAATTTTTTTAATGATCGTATAAGACGAATTTTTTTTGCGAATACGTGTGATGATGTTTGTTTCAAATTCATATAACTATATTTTTTGTCAACTTTGAAGTAGAGAATTCCGAGCGACAATCAAAGTGCAGAAGCTTAGTCTTCGTTTTAAACTATGCATTAATTAAAACTTGTTTGTCGATTTCAGGTTTGGTTTCAAAATAGAAGAGCAAAATGGAGAAAACGTGAACGATATGGACAAATACAAACAATGAGGGGAATGACTACGGGACCATTTGATATGGGTTTAGGTAGACCTGACACATATTCACAGGTACGTACACAAATATCTTCACAAAACAAGAATAAAAAAACAAAACAAAAAGTTATACTAATCAGCAGATATACTTATGGAAACATATTTGGGATATTTACTTGTTTAACAATAAAAATGACGACATTTCAATTTCAATTCTTGTATTTTTATGTTTCAAAGAACTGTATGGTAACAATCATACAACTTTTTTTCATCTTGTTAGTTATTCTCTGTAAACGATATTATTTAAGGGACATAAAAAACTCGAAGCCAGAAACTTTCTCTGAATAAAACCAGACATAAACCTTCAACGGAAAACTGTTTACGCTTCAACAATACGATGCGGCATTGTACTTAATTTCAGTGCTTATGCATTTTGAAAGATTAACACTTTTGTACAAAAACAGTCTATAACACTTGAGTATGCTGTATAAGCGTTTTCAAGGTTCCTATTTGTAAGTAATATGATGCTTGTGTTTTAAATTTCGAAATATACTCATTGCGCGACAAGTTGGTATCAAATCAAATTCATCTGTGGAAATCCAGATAGCATACACTTGTTACTATATCACTACAAAAAGTATTCTCAGCTTACTATCAAGTATTTTGTACAGACACTCGTTTTTGTTAAAAATGCATAAAATTTTGCAGACTAACGAGTATCTCACTTTTGAGTAGCCCTACCCTTAATTTTTTGTTCAACAATTGAATCTATTAACGATTAATTTCTGCGTTACGTCCTTTTGGTATATAATTTTGTGTGTGCTAACAGTGACTGTTTCTCAAAATGCGCGTATATATATATGAGTTGTCAATTAAATATTTTTCAATCAGTGTCATTGTGTTATTTAATTTCCGGGCCAATTGTAACTTTTTTTGTTCGTTTCACAAAAGTTTAGTTCTGAACCTGAAAATAATGCTTCACTTGGAACTACTTATCATTATTCAAGTTCATCTTTTTGCATTATTGAATCTAATGTTAAGTGCATTCTGTCAACTTATTTGCAGATTCAGCATAATCCATGGATGGGTGGACATCAAATGCCATATTCTATGCAGAATTCAAATTGTATGGTGACGCATTCACAGGTTCCTAGTTTCATGAATTTAGCCCATCCGGGCCATTTTCCATCGACCCAAACAAGTTTACACCAGTCATCAATTTCTTTGAATGGCACACAGTCGCCTCCTTTTGATTGCGAACCTACGGAGCGCCGGAGTACTAGTATTGCTGCATTACGATTAAAAGCACATGAACATAGTGTTGCAATGGGATTATTTAGTGCGTATGGAAAGTAAACAACACAATGAAATCATGTTATCAGTGTAAACAAATACGCTAATTATTTAATCATTGTCGTAATTAACGGTTTGTGAAGTGATAAATGTGTTTCTCTGGCAGAAAAGAATCAGTGCTATTGTACATATAAATTGTATAATAATATGGAGTTGTCGACAGACAAAATATACAACTGACACCATTGTTGGATGCAGAGACTCACGGAGTCATGACGTCATTGTGAGACACCGACACCCAGAGACTTGAATAGAACAAATCAGTATAAAATAATTTATATCTTTATGTAATTCTTGGTCCAACTTAAGATAAGAAAAACATTAAAATACTAGATGAAAACATTTATATATCTAACAAGATGACCTTGACTTGGCCTATATTAAGTATACTTTTGTCATAAGCAAGCAAAATGTTGCCTAATTAAACCAAGAGTTGTTATATAATTGTATTATTATCCATCATCAACAATTCACAACTTATGACTTGGATGGAGTTGATGTTTTGAGACAAGAATGTCTTAATAAACTTCGGGATATGTAAGGAAAGAGTTGACCACATTCAAAATGAATACAAATATAAATGTACATGTATAATAAAATTTTACTTAGTATGAAGATAAAGTGAATTATAAAAAAACAATATTGTCGATAAGTTGACATAGCTATACTTATGGATACTAACTGTGCACCCTTCATATCACGTGTTTTGTTTTAAATGTCCCAATAATCATGAGTACCATTTTAAAAATCGGTGAATTTTTCTGAAATTTTAACCGAGACCAAGATCAGTAAGAACAACAAAATAACATTATTATGACATTAAATAACAGCTACTGAATGTTGTGCATTTGGGAAAGTTACAGTTGTATACATACAAATTCTATGTAACATGGTTTGTATGCAACTTACGTTTCATGAATCTTGACTTATTTTAAAGATGGAAAATTTCACATTCAAAAATGATTTAAACAATTCTTGTAATCAGTAATGATGACACAATGAGGGAGCGTTTCGCTTGAAAAAACTACCAGGGACCTTATTCTCGAAGCACCCGTTAAGTTTCCCTACCCGTAAGCATTGCGGATACGTTGCGGAAAAATCCGTTAACCTGCCGTAAAGAGTGCGGACTTGTGGAATTTACGGATGCTTCGTAAATAAGGTTCCAGAATTTCTTACCATGACAATATCAAGAGACTTTACACTAGCTGCAAAAAAATGTGGTACAAAAGTATTATCAGTGGTACAAAAAAATGTATTCACTTATCATGTAAAATATATAGCTATATAAAATCATAGACTCAAAAACAGCAAAAAGTTTATAGAGAATTTTAACCTTCCAGTTTGTTCTTATCACTTTTAATTGAATTCCTATCATTGTTGATGATTGAGGATGTTTACTGAATATTGTACATGCGGATTGCGTTACTTTTGCTGTATGTCAGAAATATCATTCATTAAAATTATCTGTAATTTTTGTATTGAATAATTCTGTAGTATTGTTCTTGCGTACTCAGTGAACTTCTGTCAATTTTGAATTGCTGTAACTAGCACTTAGTTGATGAGTAGTCTATCTTGCCGTAGGATAAGGTAAAATGGTGACGTCTCACAAAAAATCTTTTTTTATTTTCTCGCATGTTGACAGTGAATGACGAAATACCGAAGTTACTGTGAATTTAAATTCTGTATATGCACATTTCGACAACTTATGTCTCTTCAGTGCGGATAAAATCTAAACGTTGGGAAGACCATAAACTGATAGAGAACAAATAACCAATATGATCTAAACATAATGCCAAAATCAGCCAAGGACAGAGCTTGGCATGAGGGAGGTACTCCTTAGTTTTCAACAAAATTCACAAAAATTCAGATATTGTAAGGTTCCAAATATAATCGGCTTTCGGGTCAGCACGGTTCCAAATAGAATCGGCTTTCGGGTCAGCACCGAATTACTGACTACTGGGCTGTTGAATACCCTCGGGGACTAGCATTCCACCATCGACCCAGAGGTTACAAATGACTAAATACCGAAGTTACGCCGACGACTTATGTCTCTTCAGTGCAGATAAAATCTAAACGTTGGGAAGACCATAACTCAAAGATGTTTAAAAACTGATAGAGAACAAATAACCAATATGATCAAAATGTAAAGCCAAATTCAGCTAAGAACAGAGCTTTGCATGAAGGAATTACTCCTTAGTTTTCAATAAAATTTACAAAAAATTAGATATTGTAAGGTTCCAAATGCAATCGGCTTGTCAGCACCGAAGTACAGAATACTGGGCTGGTGAATACCCTCGGGGACTAACAGTCCACCAGCAGTGGCATCGACCCAGTGGCAACAAATGACTAAATACCGAAGTTACTGTGAATATCATTGATATATATTTTACTATGATTTACAAATTTTGTTCCTTTGGTATGGGTAAGGTTTCAGTATCTGGAGTGTTTCTATGACTAGTCAGTTGGGATAAGAGATGTTTTTATGATAATTCAAATATACTGTTTCTTCTCATTGTATCACCTTGTAAGTTGACTTTTCCATGACTATGGATTTTTGGATTGTTTGCTTATAGGACTGCTATTTCGTTTTATTCATCTTGACTTTTCTCTGTGCTACGGAACGTTCAAAGCACGTACTGTTAGTACGGCTTTCGACTGGTTGGTTGTAAAAAAGCGACCTTGCATTAAAACAGCGACTTTGCAAAATTACATATACAAAAATATAAAATTATATAAGAAATAGCCATGAACTCTTTGACTTTTTGTGACTTGCTACCCTATGGACTACCCTTTCCGGGACCTCTTATTCTTGTTACAACAAACTACGAGGTAAGCAAAACAGTGCAAATATTCTGACGTTTAGACTAATTAGACTAATAACTAACTCATTAAGAAACGATAAACAATGTCTAACAAGAATAGTTCTTTGACAAAGGATAGGAATACTTGATATGTGACCGTTTTTGAACTACACAGTGTCAATGGCGGGGTGATCAGTGAAATTTAATCATGTGTAAGAACAATGAATCAAGAGGAACATGATGATCTAGTAAAAGCATACCTACAAGAAGGATTAAAATCACAATCCGTGAGGCGAATGTAACTTAAAAAGGGAAAAGTTTTAGCTTAGGTTTATTGACAATACGAAGATGTAGTGCTCTTCTGCTTTACCGTCGTGACGTGCAATTTCAAAATATTAAAAATACCTGTGAAAAAGTTCAAGTAACTTTAATTTTGACATTTCATGATATTGATCTTCATGAGTAGGTAAGATTAGGAGACAGATGATATTAACTGCAGAGGAAATGGAAGTTCTCAATTCGGAAATCTAAGCCTTCATATTTTTCAAAATTGCATGACTTCAGTTTTTGTCGCTTGTAACATTTGTACTTATTTCATCTATATGCGATCGACATAATCAAACAATGACAATTATTACTTTTTTCATGCAAGTATTAAAAAATAGCATTCTCGACAAAAAACCTGTTATTTTACGACATATATAGTATCAGTTATGAAAAAGAAAGGAAATGGGATAAATGGCAAGGAGACAACAGCAATTGGCATATAGTTTCATTTTAGTAATGGCAGTCGTGTTGTTTGGTCCTCGAACTAAACGAAAACAAAAAAGTATGACAGATAGAAGTCAACATTAAATTACAAAGATGTGTAGCATATCAAGATTTACCCATCTGGAAATTTTCGAAGAAAATTTGAATACCCGTACATTTCATCCAAAATGGCCACCAGTGGCGAAATTAGTTTAAAATTGAACAGTAGGGGAAAACACATTCAAGATCTTCTCATCTGAAACTGCCTGACTAACTTGAATCATACTCGGGCACAACTTCCTTGGTTGGTCTGTTTTTAAAAAATGTGTCCGGCGAGTCTGCATCAGATCTATGATGACCACCAGACAATAATTTAACATTGACCCCAATTGGAAAGTATTCAAAAAGCTTCTACTCGCTGAAGACACAAAGCCTATTGGAACTAAACTTAGTCAAAATAGTTCTTACAGCTTTTAAAAATACGCCCAGCGACTCTGTTCCTCATCCAAGATGGTCGCCAGTAGGGAACTTTATATTTTACCATTAGACGTATTAGAAAACACATTCAAAAGCCTTAATTATTCTCTGAAACTACTTGGCTAATCATAATTGGATCTAGATACCATTGTTATGATCCAGGCCAATATTTGTTATTTTGGCTCAGTGACTTCAGAGGAGAAGATTTTTGAATGCGTTCCCATTGGGTTCAAAGTTAAACAATATTCCCAGATGGCGGCTATCTTGGACCTAATGCAGACTTGCCGAACATTTTTAAAAAAAGGACCAACTTAGGACATTTGTGACTAAGTACTGATCAAATTACAAAGTAGTTTCAGACAATTAATGTGTTTTTCCAAAGGGTATAATGTTAAATGAAGATCCTGACTGGAAGCGATTTTGGATTAGGCGAGGGCACGTCAGATACCTTCCATCATGAAGATAAAATGAAGTCCTTGACATGCTGCAAATATTTTCATCTAAAACGTTACCTCTGTTTCAATTCCTTTGTCTAAGCTCGACTTCACGGCAATGTGAAAACAATCCTAAGTTTAAGCTCAAGCAGTATATAATCCTTGCTAAATATTGCAACAAGTTTCTTCAACTGCAGGGCAAAATAAATAAGATCTAACAATGCTGAACAAGTTCAAGCTTGAACGTTATGATTATTTTTTTTTTCAAATCGTTTTAGCTAAGCTGGCCTAAAAGGTCATGTGAGCTTTGCTATCACTTTGCGTCCGTCGTCCGTCAACAATTTCAAAAATCTTCTCCTCTGAAACCACTGGGCCAAATGAAACAAAGCTTTGCCTGAATCATTCCCATGGCATGGCTTCTCAAACTGATGTAGGATTTTTCCGCCAGCCAACCAACAAGGTCGCTGTTTCCAAAAATAGAATATAGGGATAAATTGCAGTTTTGGACCAATAACTCAAAAACCATTACAGATATCATAAATATGACAAGATAATATTGTTCAAAATTGCCAAATCTACACACCTTGCAAATTTAAAAGAAATCCAAAAAGCCATGTAGGAGTTATTGCCCTTTTTACCGAATTTTCAAAATTTTCATCTGTTTTAGTCTTCGAAAACTAAAAAATTCAGATGTCAAGTGTAATTGATAAAATGTTTGCATTCATAAGATCGACTTACCCTTCAATTTTGAAAGAAATTCCGAATTCCATGTAAGAGTTATTGCACTTTAATCACATAAAAGTTACATTTTTTACATTTTTCGTCATTTATTTCCGAAACTATAAATGATAGAAGTTAGATGTAAATTGATAAACTGTTTGCCATGGCAATATCTACCTAGCCTGCAATATTGAAGGAAATCCAAAAGACCATGTAGGAGTTATTGCTCTTTTTGACCCAATTTCCTTAATTTTTATCTTACTTATTCTTTTAATTCGAAAACAATAAAAGATAGAGGTCAAGTGTGATTAATAAAATGTTTGCCATGACAGGATCTACTAAAGCCTTCAATTTTTACAGAAATTCCGAAACATTTGTAGGAGTNTGGCAGTCAGAATTTCCCGTCCCATGGCCATTTCCATACCCCAAAGTGATTATTTATCAACAAACTTGTTCTCGTCTTGATATAGCTGAAATATTGCTGAGTAGACGTTAAACAATATTCAATCAATCAATCTAATTCGAAAACAATAAAAGATAGAGGTCAAGTGTGATTAATAAAATGTTTGCCATGACAGGATCTACTAAAGCCTTCAATTTTTACAGAAATTCCGAAACATTTGTAGGAGTTATTGCCCTTTAAACACGAAAATTGTACAATTTTTACGTTTTTCGTCATTTATTTCTGACAATATAAGTGATAGAGATTAGCACTAAATTTATAAAATGTTTGCTATGTTAATATCTATATAGGTGGCAATTTTTAGGCATATCCAATCGACTATGTTAAAAAATGGATAACAGGAAACACCTACAATGGCTGAAAATTATAATTACATGCAACAATTTGCAAGGGAACTACACAAGAAAAACACGTATAAGACAAAAGACAAACGTAGACAACGATAGGAACTCGGGACAGCCGGATTTGGTACCGGCACTAGCAAAAGCCAGCGGCAGGGTTAAACCGGTTTATGGGTACCCAAACCTACCCTTTATCTGTCCCGTTTCCCTATAGTATAAAAACATACGAATAAAACCCAATACAGGTAGACGACTACCTCCATGACCACAATCTTGAAAGGAGAGAAAAAGACAAAACGTAATTTGAAAGATGGATCAAGGGGTGCTCGCCGCTAAACTGTCGGCTAGCTCAAGGAGCCTAGTCTGCTGGTAGAACACTGTCGCACTACGGAATAAAAATCAACTCAAAACTTCCCGAAGGGTTTGGTCAAGAATCATCATAAATTTCAGCTATTAGACATCGGCATTATCAGTGAGAGGCCAGTTTGTGTGCAAAATTTTCAGGTTACTAGGTCAAAGCTAATTTAACGGATGCAAGCAGAATATCTTGCCGATATCCCCTATTACGTAAAGAATGTAAGTTACGTCCCAGCTTTTCTGGATTTTTAATCAATTTCTGGCATTTTGTACAACATTTCCGTAAAATTGAGGACTAGAAATGCCCATAGTAATAAGCTGTTTACGAGTAACGCCATATTTAGATATAACATGTTCATATCTATTACAAAACTTCTTAAATGTATTCAAAAACTTATGAAATCTGTAACCCTTTTGTAAAAGTTTGGCTGTGAAAGTACGGTTACATTCATTGAAATCATCAAGAGTAGAACAAACTCGTGCGAATCGTACCAGTTGAGAAATATACACCCCGTAGGATGATCCCTTTTATCATATATTTTGGTTTTGATTTTACCAGAGTCAATAATAAAAGTCAGATCCAGAAAAGGGCAACATTTGGAATCATTATTAGCTTTATTTAATTTCAGTTGTGGATAAGTAATGTCTACATGATCTAAATACTGGGGATCATCAATTGTAAGGTTATCGTCAATATACCTGCTGTTATCGTTGAAAATAGAAATAAGTTTATCAATGTTAGGTATGGTTCCGTTTTGAAGTTTTTTCATGAAATCTCGTTCGTAACTGAAAAGAAAAAGATCTGCAATGAGAGGTGCACAATTTGTACCCATGGGAATACCTATGACCTGTTGATAAATAGTGTTGCCAAAACGAACAAAAATATTGTCCAGCAAAAGATTGAGTGCATTAATCATATCATCACATGTCCAGGAACAATGATTATTATAGGTTATATTAGAGAAGAATCCTTGCTTTTTGTTAGAGCAAATGAACTGCAGACCAGAAAATTTAAAAGACCACTTAATAAGTTGTCCCAACTTGGATTTAATCAAATTATGAGGAAGGGTAGTATAAAGTGTAGAAAAATCATAACTGTCGATAGACGAGACTGGTCTTTGAATAGATTGTAGTTTATCTTAAACATCAATAGAATTTTTTATACTCCAAAAGTAATTTACACCAGAGTTTTGATAAGTTTTTTCACACTATTTAATAACCAACTCCTTTATGCAAGTAAGTGAACTAGTTAAACGGATGGATAAATTGGTAGTAGAACACTTACTAAATGCTGAAATAAAACGATGTTTGAAGGGATTTTTTTGTGCCCTTTCTGACCGCATTTTCTAAATTTTCATCTATTTTTGTCTTGTTATTCGAAAACTATTAAGGATAAATATCAAGTTTAAATTGGTAAAATATTTGCCATGACAAGATCTACCTTCCCTACATTTTTGAAAGAAATTCTGACATCAATGTAGGAGTTATTGCCCTTTAATCGCGAAAATATTACAATTTCTACGTTTTTCGTCATTTATTACCGAAACTATATTGAAGAAAATCTAAAAGACCAAGTAGGAGTTATTACCCTTTGTGATCTAATTTTCTGAATTTTCATCTCATCTTGTCTTTTAATTCCAAAACTATCAAAGATAGAGGTCAAGAGTAAAATTTTTGCCATGACAAGATTTACCTTCCCTACAGTTTTGAAAGAAATTCCGAAACTCATGTGGAATTATTGCCCTTTAGTTACCAAAATTTACAATTTTTGGCCATTCATTTCCGAAATTATAAATGATACAGGGCAAGTGTGAATTAATAAGATGTTTGCCATGTCAAGATCTACCTATTCTTTAATTTTGAAAAAAAAATTAAATCATTGTAATAGTTATTGCCCTTAAACAACTAGTTATTGTCCTTTATTAGCTTGATCAACGTACATTCAAGTTTTCGGATGAGTTCAGATCTCCATTACTACTGACATTAGGATCATCTAAGGCATGCATGATTATTTCTGATTGTAGGTCAGCATCCATGCAAAATACTGTGATAGCCAACCCAATAGTCAGACTTGTCTGACTTGAAAAAAATACCTTGCGTTTTTATAGAAATTTCCTGTTTTATCAAAACTTTAACCCCTTAAAAATACTAAGACTTCATACCGTGTATTGCACTCGGTGGATGTCCTTCGTACTGAATTTGGCAACCTATTTCGATATTTTTGGTATTGAGTACCTCTTTTTTACTATTTTTTTTTATTGTGGCTTTCCATATAATTGGATTTTAATGCTGCTGATGAGCGGTTACTCCTTGAAACACATGGACAGCATAACGAAATTTATTGGTATTTATTGTATTTGTTATTACTGATTACTTATGTTCGAATTTTGCCCAGAGGCTGATGGTTGCCAGGAGAGCGATACAGGCACTGGTGAGCCTCTGGTTTGAAATTACTTAATACCTAATATATCGTAATTTTAATTTTAATGGAAAAGCAAAAATTTATGAAATTAAAAAAAAAATGACTAAGAAAGGACAATTACTATAATATGGGTAGTCATGGGATTTGACTGTGATTTTCGGCCATTTAGATGTTTACTGTAATATTTTTCTTTATTCTTTTATTAGATTTTCTTCAAAATTTCCCCATGGGTTGATCTTACTATGCTTAACATTTGTGCTAAATAAAGTTGACCTTTTTCTGTTACAATTTTGAATTTAGATGCCCTTGTTATGATTCATGCCAAGTTTTGTTAAAATTGCTCAGTGGATTAAAAAAAAATACGACAGACGACCGACATCGACAGACGCCAAGTGATGGCAACAGCTCACATGGTCTTTTAGGCCAGGTGGGCTAAAAAAAGTTCGGGATGTCTATGTCTCATCGCCGCCAGCAAGCTTAACATAGCTTAACATTGGGCCTAATGAGAAATGCATTCAAAGATCTTTTCCTCTGAGACCCCTTGGACAATTTAATACAGATTAAGTCACAATGATTAGTCTCTGGGGTTGTCCCCTTCAAGGTATTTGATTTTATGTTAGTATCGGATCCAAAATGACCGCCAGCATGGAACATAGCTAAACATAGAAGCCTACTGGAAATGTATTAAAAGACCTCCTGCAACACATTGTGCAATATTACTGTCTATTTACATACTTTCACATTGTGGTTGTTAAGACTGTCTATGACAACCTTGAACGCAGTGAGCTATATAGGCTCTAGAGAGCCTCTAGTATCTGCATTTTTAATGTGGGCAGGGATTTTTCCAAGTAGCCACTTCTCGATTGAAACGACACCAAAAGTACTTAAAAAAGCAGAATTTTGAAGATTAAAAGGGTATTGCTAATAGGTAATAAAATTAAAAAATAAAATTGTTTTCGTAGCATTATCGATTCCACCCGTTTCAAGAAAAAAAATCTAAGCCTTATACAGTGCTAAAACATGGTATTTTATACAGATATTCGATCTTCGTCCTACGAGCCACAGAAGCAGGTAACATCATTACTTATTGTTAGTTTTTGTTGTCTGTAAATGTCTACTGGAATGTCTATGTTATGTAAGTTTTATTGAATAGTTACAAAGCGATCTCTTTAGTTTTATGACAATAAGATGCATAGATACATATTTACAACAAGTGTACTGCACAAAAAACTAAAGAGCATGATTTTACTCTGATGTTCTCATAAAGGATTTTTCTACTTAAACATTGCAAAAAACTACAGTAATATTCGAAATTAAAAGAATGATCCAGTCATTGATAGTGCTTTTGACGATAAAATGAGCAGGAGATGTGAGAGGTATATTAATGGTGACATTAGTTAATTAGAGTAAGGAGTTACTTCAGATTAATACATACCTAAGTATTACGAATGTAAATACTGCTACCTCCTTAGTTGTATGGAGGATCATATATCTAATACGTCTTCTGTTTATTGGTATAAATTGTGTAAATTATATCTACTAATGAACTTATAAACACTACTTAGGCTGGGGAATTCCAGTTGTGAGATGGCATTTCTTTTTGTTAGATATGAAGAGAGATTCAATATTAACATACATTGTAATAACTTTAACGAGGTAAAATAAGCTGAAATGTATTTCAACGACATTCCGTCGCTGTTTTGCAAAAAAAGAAAACGAAAAGAATCATTTCTTTGAAATTTTTTAGTAAACTAAAAACTATTCCAGATTGACTATTCCAGATCAGAAATCCTACATATTGCATAGATAACAAGCAGGTATATGATATCTGATGCGGGCTAAAATATTTGTGTTTCATATTCTGTATGTTTAGTAAGAAATTGAAACTTTTTTCGGAAATATTATTCAAAATTAAATTAATAGACTGTTTAATGCAAACTTGATCTATTTACATCTTCTTGTGTTTTGTATGGAATAGTTTTGTTTTGACGGCGTGTCTTGGAAAAGTTTTATTCTGAAAAGTCATAGCAATTTATTCACAATTTCTATCATTTAATTTTTTTCTTTGTTTTTGTATTTTTTCAAATGTTTTACACTCGTATGGCTATAGCAAGGGTAAGCGTTTTCCATAACTTGGTATCTGTTATCTGTCGTTCGTCCGTCGTTAACTATCCACTGATAAACCAGGCAAATTGGAACCAAACTTTGTAATAATGATATACATGTAATTCAGTGGTCCCCTTAAAACTATATACCAAGTGTCCAGTCGGGTGACACCACTCTTTAAAAAATCTAGATCTAGGAATTTAATGTTGTTGGAGAATGATTGCATACAATGAGTTTGGAAATTCGATTCTGTTTTCAACTTTGGTAACTATCATGTAGGTGTCATAGCGTAATATTTTTTTTTTATTTTTTGCATACATTCATGTATTTTGGCAGTTTTAAATTTTTTGTGGTGACTGACATACAAATGTATTTGAAATCAAAGTAATAACAAAATACGGAAGTTACTTTAAATGTACTTTATACGTATGGTTATTTCCAGAACTTATGTCTCTTCAGTGCCATTGAAATTAAAATATTTGAAATTCAGATATTGAAAATTGCATAAAAGCTAATAGAGAACAAATAATCAAATTGATCTAAATTTAAAGCCAAAATCGGATAAGGACAGAGGTTTTTCATGTGGCAGATGCTCCTTAGTTTTTTTAACAAATTTCCTTAATTAGATATTTTAAGTTTTTAAATAAAATCGGCTTTCGGGATATCACCGAAGTACTGGACTTCTCGGTTAGTGAATTCCATCGTGGACTAACAGTCCACCAGCAGTGGCATAGAACTTTCGTTATAAATAACAAAATACAGATATTACTGTAAAATTACTTTCTTCATATTGCCATTCGACATCTTATGTCTCCTAAGCTCCTAAGAGCAGATTAAATCAAAACAGTGGAATTAAACAAATATGGGACCAGTTAGTTTTAGTATTGCATTTTAACAAGGTTTTTGATACCTACCTTAAACCTCGATGCTTCGTTTTATATTAATCTTTTTTGGTAAGTAAGAACTTTTAAGTTAAAACATTTTTGAAAATATTATTGAAAATATAAAATTTTAGTAGGTTTACAGGCATTTTCTTTAAAATTCGCCTATTTTCATCGCTAGTGTTCTTGTTGAATTGTTTTGTGTTATTGGCGTGCGTTTGCAAAGTTTATTCTGAAAAGTCCTAGCAATTTTTTCCCAATTTCTGTTGCTAAAGCAAGGGTAAGCTTTTTCCATATATATTTGATGTCTATGACCTGTCGTTTTTTGTTCTTTCCATTGTAAACTTTTTATCAAAATACCTCCGAAAATCTAGTCCCATTGGATCCAAAATTGGCCTTTGCTAAGATGACAACACCCTTGAAAAAATTTAAATCTCGGAATATAATTTTGTTGTGAAATTGTTGCATAAAGTGCCACGCGTGTATTGAAATTTCATTCCGTCTCCAACTTTGGTATAAATTTCACGAAAGTGTCAAAGACTAATATTTTTTTATTTTTTATTTTTTTGCATATAATCATGTATTTTTGGCAATTTCGATTTTTTTGTGGTGACCGACATCTATCTCAAAACTTAGTATTAACAAAATACCGAAGTTACTGTTAATGTATACTTTTTACGTAAGGATACTTCCACAATTTAATGTCTCTTCAGTGCAGATAAAATCAAGAAATCGAAAGTTGTATAAAAGCTGACAAAGAACAAATAATCATACTGATCTATATTGAAAGCAAACCTCAGCTAGGTTCAGAGCTTTCAATGAGGGAGCTAAGCCTTAGTTTTCAACAATTTGTTCTAATTTAGATATTGTTAGTTTCGTCAAATCGGTTTCCAGACCAGTACCGAAGTATACTGAGCTACTTGTTTTGTGAATTTCCTTGGGAAAAACAGTCCACCAGCAATGACGTCAACCTTTGGTAATAAAAATACGGATATTACTGTAAATTTACTTTCTGCAAATGGCCATTCAATATCTTATGTCTCCCAAGTGCAGATAAAATCAAAACAATGGAAATGAACAAATATTGGACCAGTTAGTTTTAGTATTTTTTTTTAATGAATACTTATAAATCATTGTACAAACACATACACATATTCAAAGCACAAAGCACACACATATAAAACATACAAACAATGCATGTAATCAATAAGAGAAAAAAGAAAACATTATGAATTGTTGATTACTACAACATAAGACATGCATAATATTTGAGACCAAAGAAAGGGCTAGGCCAAAGTGGCAAAAATAAACAAAACAACAAAAACTAAACTTGATCAAAACAAGGCCATTTGGATAGTCATAGGAAGATACGGGTATGAGAATATTAACTCAAAAGAGTAGCAGAATAAACATCAAAACTAAAACATATCTTAATACTATATATATATATATATATATATATACTAATCTTCAAAAATTTGGGACCAGGGGCTCCAGCAAGAATGGTACCTTTCAAGTTCAAAATATTTAAAAGATATATATTTTTCAAGCATCAAGTTTTCCTTTAGAAAATTTTTTAACCCTACTATGTTCACATCCTCCTCCCTTGCTTTGGTTTTATAGATATAATATTTTGTTATCATAAAAATTTTGTTTCTAACTAGGTTTAGGTCGGAAAGTTTCGAAAAGCCAAATATTACAACTTCTAAATTCAGTGGCAATTCGATTAATGTTTTTTGAAAGATCCACCTGTTAAGTTTTTGCCACAGATCAGAAATTTTGTGGCAACCCCAAAACAGATGTTCAATTGTTTCTGGTACTTCATTACAGAAACAACACATTTCAGAGTTTTTAAGTTTTATTTTGTACAATAACTCATTTGTCCCCAAAATTCTATGTATGATTCTGTACTGGAGCCAGCAAAATTTTGTATTTTTTGAGTATTTAAAACAGTGTCTATGAATCATCTTCAAATCAATATCCCTTTTGTTTAAAATAACCTCCCACTTCTGTTCTGCTGAAATATTTATTTTTCTTCGGTTCAGCACATTATACATATCTTTTGAACCCTTTTTTGAAATAAAAAATACATTAAGGCCAAAAGGTACTAATGGTTGTGCTATTTTCTCACACACATTGATATTTATAAGTTTAATCCATCCTTTCACACTATGGACAATGCCATAAAATTGTAAAAACATAGGTCTGAAATTATAAATACGTTGAAACTCTTGAAAAGATAATAAATTTCCTTGACTATCTACAAGATCATTGATAGTCCATATTCCACGTTCAGCCCAATTCTTATAAAATACACTAGAATTGCCAACTTTTATATTTTCGTTATTCCATAAGGGACTACACAAAATATCTGCTGAATTTTTTGGTGTCAACAGATATTTTTTAAATTAGTCCAGGACCTAAAAACTTCTTCCCAAAATTTATTTTTTGGGATACTGTTTGGTCCAACATATGCAAATACAGACAGATCTATATTTTCATTGAGTTTCAGTAGTTTAACCCAACCAGAATCAGAGGTAAACAGTCGTCTGATCCAGGTTAGTTTAAGCCCCTGAATAAAAGCTTTCAACATGTTGTTCAAATTAATCATTTTTAAATCCACCCAAACCATAGTCTTGGACAATGACATCTCTTTTCACCTTATCTGGTTTACCATCCCAGACAAATGAAAACAGTTTACATGTTAACTGTCGCAACATATTTTCATCTGGTTCTGGGATGGCTAAAAATAAATGGTTAAGTTTTGAGAGGATCAGAGTTTTAATAATAGTAATCCTCCCAAACGGAGTAAGTATCTGCTTTGACCATCTATTTAGAGTAATTTCTATTTCATGAAATTTCGGTTTATAATTCAAGGACGGTATTCTATCTAAATCTACAGAAACAAGTATTCCTAATAGTTTAAAAGTACTGGAGCCCCATTGCAATCCCCACTTTACACATATCTTATCCTGACTATGTTTTTTGCTTCCAATCCAAATGACACTTGTCTTTTCCAAATTAATCTCAAGTCCAGAGATTTCAGCGTAATGCTGAAGAACACGAAGAGAGGCATCAAGAGAGGCAGGAGATCCATTAAGAATCAATGAAGTGTCATCAGCATATTGAGATAGGCAAAATTCTTTATCAACAATTGTTATACCCTTTATCTCCTCATTCCTTTTGACCAAAATGCCTAAAATTTCAGCACATAGTATAAAGATGTAAGGGGATAAAGGGTCCCCTTTGCACACTGAAAAAATCTGAAAGAAAACAATTTTGAGTAACAGCTGACATTATATTTTCATAAAAAGTTTTGATCCATTTTGAAATGCCATTACCGAAATTAAAAAAATTAAGAGTGTCATATAAAAAAGACCAAGAAATGGAATCAAAAGCTTTTTCAAAATCTATAAGTAATAGTATTCCTGGAATATCATTTTCTTCTGTATAATGAAGAATATCATAAATTAAACGGCAATTTTCACCAATATATCTTCCCGGGATAAATCCTGTTTGATCGGTACTAACAAGATATGATAAAACAGACTTTAATCTTTCTGCTATACAACTGGATGCTAATTTATATATTGAATTTAATAGTGTTATTAGTCGCCAATTTTTAAGATACTGTTTCGACTTGCCCTCTTTAGGAATACATGTGATCACTCCCTGTCTCTGTGTTACTGACATTTGTCCACTCTGATATCCATAATTTATAGACCTTAATACAAACTTTCCAATATCAATCCAGAAGAATTTTAAAAAATCAGCAGTGAAGCCATCAGAGCCTGGACTTTTATTGTTTTTCATACGTTTCAAAGCAGAAGGTAATTCAGTTAACGTTATTTCCCCCTCTAATGAAGATTTTTGGTTTTCATCTAATTTAGGAATATCAGGATATGGAATTTCTGTATTAAGGTCAACCTTTTTTAGACAATATCAATTTTGACAATTTATATCTTATCAACAGATGTAATAAAAAAACAGGTAGATTAAGCATCAACAATCTGTGATCTAGCTGCATACATCTGAGTATTTAATTAGGCTACCCAAAATTCAGGAAAAGGAACTAGCTCCTTTATTAGCTCACCTGGCCAAAGGCCATGTGAGCTTTTGCCATCACTCGTCGTCCGTCGTCCGTCCGTCCGTCCGTCTGTTTACTTTTATTCAAAAATCTTCTCCTCTGAAACTACTGGGCCAATACTAACCAAACTTGGCCTGAATCATCATCAGGGTGTGCACTTTCAAGTTTGTGATTTTTATGTCTGTAATCCAAACAATATGGCCGCTGTTACTAAAAATAGAACATGGGGGTAAATTGCTTTTTTTTGCAAATTACTCGAAAACCGTTACAGATATCAAAAATCTGACACGGGGTAAAAAAATCAGCATGATGAGATCTACCAACTGTGTAATTTTGAAGAAAATCTGAAAACCAGTCTATAGTTATAGCCCTTTTATCATGAAATTTTCAAAATTTTTGCATTTTTAATTTTTATTTCAAAAATTGTAACAGATAGAGGTCAAGTGTAAATTGCAAAAATGTTCAGCATATCAAGATCTACCCACCCTGAAATTTTGAAGAAAATCCATAAACTCTTGTAGGAGTTATTGCTCTTTTTTCACTGAATTTTTAAAATTTTTGTATTTTTCATCTATTATTTCCAAAACTATAGAAGATGAAGGTTAAGTGTAAATTGATGAAATGTTTGCCATGCTGTGGCGACTTCAAAATTGATGTTGAAAATTGTTCCTTGACCGCCATTTTCAAAATGGCCGCCAAAAAAGGCTGGAAAATTCAACATTGTCCGATTTCAATGAAATTTGGTTTCCATGTAGATATTGATGATGCAACTTCAAAATAGATGTTGAAAATTATTCGTTGACCGCCATTTTCTAAATGGCCACCAAAAAAGGCGGGAAAATTCAACATTTGAGAAACTGAAGATCAACTGTATAACTTACATTGTTACCTTGATTGCGGCAACTGAAAGCCAGGTGAGCGATACAGGCTCCTGGGAGCCTCTGGTATAAGAAATTGAACTATTAGGTGTTTATTTGATAATTTTGTTCATCATGTTAAACAAAAATCAATCATTCTACTGAATATGACATTGAAGGCAGTTTGATGGACAAAAAACAAAAAGATAGATTTTTCTTATTTTACTGTTATTGAAAGTTTTTCAATGTTCTTCAAAATTTTATTAAAAATCAGTAGATCACAAACTCATTGCAAAAATCATTAACTAATGATCTCCATTTAATAAAATGGATTTGTTTTTCTCAAAAAGTTACATATTTTGCATTCTCACAGCATAAATGTTGCTTATTTCATTTTATTTATTATCAATAAACTATTCAAAATCATTTTTACAAGATTTTAATGATAAATTCAAATTACATTCGCAAGACCAATGAGCATTTTTAGACACCCAAACGACCTTTAACCCAAATGTTTTACAATTCCTGTTCAACGACTAGATAAGATATATTTAAGTACATGGTGTTATTGAATACTTGGTTGACTATTCTTACCAAAAAGTTTTGGTACAATCCTTGGAAAATTCTAGAATATACTGTAAATGACAGCCCTTTGAAGAATACATGTAAAAGGTGTAAAATTACCAAATATTCACTTATCTATGCACTACTTATCCATTTAAGTTTGTACCATATGCTCCATATTTGGCCAGTTATACTTTGGTATTTCTAGTTGTTAAGACTGTCAAAAGTCCATTTCTCAAATACACATTATAGGACAATGATATTTGATCAAAGTACTTGCCTTGATGAGTACTACCCAAATCATTGACAATAAGGTGGCTGTGACCTACATTTTACACTTCAGTGACTTTGGTTAAGTTTTGCATTTAAGTCCATTTCTCATCAACTACCCATTATAGGACAATGATATTTTATCAAAGTAATTGCCTTGGCAATAAGGTGGCTTTGACTTGCATTTTACGCTTCAGTGAATTTTGTTAATGTTTGCCTTCAAGTCCAATTCTCAACAACTACACATTATAGGACAATGATATTTCATCAAATTTATTGCCTTGATGAGTACTGCCCAAATTAATGACAATTAAGTGGCTTTGACTTAAGTTTTAATATAAGGTTATCCTTTGTGATAAATCTTTTAGCGGGGCATCAGTGTCTTACAGACACATTCTCTAGTTTCAAATGATATGCCCTTTGTTTTGTCATACAGATATACATGAAGCTTGTTTTTTCTTAACTCTTCTTTCCCACAAACATTTCCAAAAATTACTCAAATAAATAATATATTGGAATGAACACGGAAACAAACGTAACTAAAGAAGTTCCATATATAGTCTCTAACATTGTTTCCAGTTTGTTAAGTATATTTCTGACATCGAGATAGTTCAATTTTCATTTTAAAGTTGGCAATAAACCCGAAAACATTGTTAGAGATTGTTTTTCTAATTTCTACTCAATTTATTTGAAGTAAAGCGATCTCGTTAGTCTTCAGTCTCAAGTATGCCGCCATTTTGTTGCTATCATCGTTGCTATATGTATCATTGCCCCATTCATTGAAAGGGGTGTTGAATGTAATATTTTTGATAAAAATGTCATATTTTCAATAAATTGAGTTAAATGCAAAAACCATTTTGTTATACAATGTTGCAGATGTTAATTTCATCAACATCTGGTTGCACTATTTCTAGAAACTGACAGAAGCATTTGCATGATTGACCAGTCATCAATCATCAATTTCCAAACATGTTAATTAAATTCATCTGACATCATTTGGGAAGTATTTATTTTGAACAAGAATCAAAGAACACATGATTATAATTGTTTGTCCTTGCAAACAACCAACAAAGCACAGCTGAGAAGTTTGATGTTGGCATTTGAAAAGACAATGAAAAACTTTAAAACAGTATAAAACTTGTCCCATAGTGTAAATTTTAGGTTGCTATTAGATAGGACAATTATCAAATCTTCTTATAAAAAATAAATATTTCTGCAAAATCATAAGAAAATATGTTTCTCATGATCTAAGGTATAGGAAACAGTTGTAAGATTTCATGTGTGGTAGAAAAAATTAGTGGTTTCATCAATCTCTAAAACAACAAAATTTTCTATTTATTGATACTTATACTTTGTCACATGCATAAGATTGCTATAACCCTAATGATAAGATAGTATTGGATTTTAATAACTAACAATTATAATTGACTATATTGAAGGTAATAAGCCACAATCTCTACTAACAAATGAAGATAAAGAAATGTTAGAACGATGGGCAAAAATGCAGAAAAATGTTCAACAGATTGCTCCAAAACCTGATCCTAATCAGCCCAAAGCTAGGAATGAACAGACAATTACAATCATCAATATTCAACAACAAGTTATAACAATCCCTGATCAAAAGGAGGCTGGTAAACAAGGACAACAGAAAACAGATGCAAAAAATTCTGACCAAATCCTCCCAAAAAGTTTTGTTACAGTTCAAAATAATACTGGACAAAGAGGATCTTTACCAAGCCAATCAGAATTATCAAAAACAGGCGACTTTAATTTGCAATCAGAGAGAAGAGAAAGTGATTCATGTGTTTATAAACTTCAGCAGAAAGAAAATCTTGAGAATTTGTTTACCAACTTACAGCAACAGAATAAAAGTACTGGCGAAATGATGCAACAAAGTGAAACAGTGCCCGGATTTTCAACTATAAATATGCAAGATTTAAAAACTCTCGGGATACCAAATTTACAAGTGAAAGGGGAGACAACTTGTAATGTAGATCCTTCTTTAGAAAAAGTACACAGTAGCTCGAATGAGACTTTAGATAACCCTAATCAGAATTTTACCAATAGGAGGTCTCCTTTCTCACAAGGATCTCCATTGAAGGATTACAGTAATAATGGATCTCCAGAAAGTTACACATCTCAGGGTTCGCCAGAAAATTTTCTTAATACGTCTGATAGCAGTGAACACAGCCAGTCTAATATACAGCCTGGCAAAGTTGAAATTCCAAGTGTTTCTCAAAACTCACAAGTACCTAGTCTTCAAAATTACCAAAGCATTGACAAAGGTATGACTGGCAATGTACAATTGCTAGGAACTGGTCAGGACCAAAACTTTATACAGAACTTGCCTTGTGGTAATGTAAATTTCAGTGGTGTTAGTGATAGTTCTGGGAACATCCCTACAAATTTTTCCAGGCAAATAAATGCTCAAAGGCCCATGGCCAATATTGGACAGAATTTTACAAACCAGCAATCTCATGCCTTTGATACAAATTTTGCCATTGTGCCTTCTGGAGATCAGCCAAGTTTCTTCAGTTCTTCTTACAATGAGAGCTATCTTGACAGACAGAATTTTACTGGTGAAAATTTTCAGCCATATGATATCCAACATAACCATCAAAACAAATTGTCTAGACGTTCATCTGGCAGCCAGGAATTTTCTAGTCTCCCATCTTGTCAATATAGTAGTCAGATTATAAATCAATTTGACAATTCTTTTGGACAAGGTATAGATATGGGATTGCAGCAAAACTTCTCTAACTACACAAATGTTGATCATGTGAAACAAAATGAAGGAATATTTCCAACTGTTGGCATGGATAATGCAAATATCCAAAATCCAGATCCAAATATACAAACAAATTACGCAATACCAGGCACTAATGTTCAACAGCCAGGAGTATTGCAAGGATCATCAATGGGTGTACCTTTCCAGTCATATTCAGCAAATCCGTCGTCCACTTTAATACAGCGAGTCTTATCCACTCAACAAAATCCACATCCATTAAAACAACCAGCTTTACAAATCAACACAAATACCCCACCAGATCTTATATCTATTTTGTCAAAGCAGTTTTCAAAATCACAAGTTGAGGACCCATGTCCCCCAGCTTTAGCCTTAACACCGAGAGGTACTGGAGCAGGATATGGTGTGGGAATGGATTTGGACTCTCTGATAATGGACTCACAAGATATGAATGATATGTAAGTTTTTTAACAGTATAATTTGTTTTTTTGCAAAAAGCATAATACAGACATTTTTAGGGCCCCACATCGAGATGTGGGTGCCCTATAGTTTTCACTTTGTCTGTCTGTCAACAATTTTTTCCATCAAAGGTTTTTTGGTTTGTTTTTGTGGTAATGATTTGAAATTTGGTCTGAAGCTAGGAAATGATGAGTTGTATTGTGTAAGCAATTTTCAAGTTCGTCGGACATCCACTTCCTGTTTGCCGATACTTTGATTATTACTATAAACCAAATTTTCCGTCAAAGATTTCTTGGCTTCTACTGAAGGGAATGATTTGACATTTGGTCTGATGCTTTGAAATGATGAGTTGTATTGTGTAAGAAATTTTTGTTGGACATCCACTGCCTGTTCACCAATACTTTAATTTATTTTTTATTATGAACCAAATTTCAGTCACAGATTTCTTAGCTTCTACTTAAGGAATGATTTGAAATTTGGTCTGAAGCTTAGAAATGATGAGTTGTATTATGTAAGCAATTTTCAAGTTTGTTAGGTGTCCGCTTCCTGTTTGCCAATACTTTGAATTTTTACAAAAACTAAATTTCCGTCACAGATTTCTTGGTTTCTTCTGGAGGGAATGATTTGAAATTTGGTCTGAAGCTTTGAAATGATGACTTGTATTGTGTAAGTGATTTTTCAAATCTGTGGAATATGCACTACCTGTTTGCCGATACTTTGACTTTTTATTTAAACCAAATTATCATCATAAGATTTTTATACCCCCACGAACGAAGTTCGGGGGGTATATAGGAATCACTCTGTCCGTCTGTCTGTCTGTCTGTCTGTGATAGCAAACAATTTTCGTAAGTTTTCTCAGTAACTACTCATCACTGCAACTTGAAATTTTGTGTGCAAGTTTGACATGATGTCCCATACCGCAAGTAGGGATTTCAGGATTACCGGACATCTACTTCCTGTTTACCGACTTAGTTAATTTTCAAGATCTTTTGTCAATCGTAAGAACTTTTCGTAACAGTTTTCTCAGTAACTACTCATCACTGCAGCTTGAAATTTTGTATGCAAGTTTGTCATGATGTTCCTTACAGCAAGTAGCAATTTCCGGATTGAGGGACATCTACTTCCTGTTTACCGACTTAGTTAATTTTCGAGATCTTTTGTCACTCGTAAGAACTTTTCGTAACAGTTTTCTTAGTAACTACTCATCACTGCAGCTTGAAATTTTGTATGCAAGTTTGACATGATGTCCCATACCACAAGTAGTGATTTGAGGATTGCCAGACATCTAATTCCTGTTTGCCGACTTTTTGAGATCTTTGTTTAACTTAGAAACTTTTCGTAACTTTTATTGCAGTAACTACTCATCACTGCAACTTGAAATTTTGTATGCAAGTTTAGAATGATTTCCTATACCGCAAATAGCGATTTCAGGATTGCCAGACTTCTACTTTCTGTTTACTGACTTAGTTAATTTTCTAGATCTTTTTATGCAAATCTCTCAAAATTTTTAGTACACAATGGAATTGTGCAATTATAACTATTTTTGTGACAAATTATATTGGGAATCTTCTACTCNTTTCGATGGGATTTTTTTCTTTGGATTCTACTTGATGTAAGCTTTCAGTAGTATTTCAATGGATTTGACGTAGCTCTTGCCGTTCATGAGCTATGAGGGGCCGAAGGGGGCCAAAATCGTAAATTTACAGATTACCTTAAATTTTTATTTTTCATCGCATTTCGATGGGATTTTTTTCTTTTGATTCCTCTTGATATAAGCTTTCAGCATCATGTCAATGGATTGGGCAAAGCTCTTACCGTTTCTGAGCTATAGAGGGTCAAAGAGGAATCATAAGGAGTCATAAGGGCTAATTTTTATTTTCCCTAGTTTGTGTCCAGCTAATTACTTGGTCAATCTCCTTATTGCGTCCATCTAATTATTGTGTCAAGCTCTTTCCTATGTCCATACTCACTTTAAATTACACTTTTTCAAATTTCAGTGGACGACATGCTGCGGTCGTATCATGCTGCGCTCGGCGTGGCCCTTTATTCAAATCTGTGGAACATCCACTACCTGTTTGCCGATACTTTGACTTTTTATTTAAACCAAATTATCATCATAAGATTTTTATACCCCCACAACGAAGTTCGGGGGGTATATAGGAATCACTCTGTCCGTCTGTCTGTCTGTCTGTGATAGCAAACAATTTTTCGTAAGTTTTCTCAGTAACTACTCATCACTGCAACTTGAAATTTTGAGTGCAATTTTGACATGATGTCCCATACCGCAAGAAGGGATTTCAGGATTACAGGACGTCTACTTCCTGTTTACCGACTTAGTTAATTTTCAAGATCTTTTGTCAATCGTAAGAACTTTTCGTAACAGTTTTCTCAGTAACTACTCATCACTGCAGCTTGAAATTTTGTATGCAAGTTTGTCATGATGTCCCTTACAGCAAGTAGCAATTGCCGGATTGAGGGACATCTACTTCCTGTTTACCGACTTAGTTAATTTTCCAGATCTTTTGTCACTCGTAAGAACTTTTCGTAACGTTTTCTTAGTAACTACTCATCACTGCAGCTTGAAATTTTGTATGCAAGTTTGACATGATGTCCCATACCCCAAGTAGCGATTTCAGGATTGACGGACATCTACTTCCTGTTTACAGACTTGGTTAATTTTCGAAATCTTTTGTCAATAGTAAGAACTTTTCGTAACAGTTTTCTCAGTAACTACTCATCACTGCAGCTTGAAATTTTGTATGCAAGTTTGACATGATGTCACATACCACAAGTAGTGATTTGAGGATTGCCAGACATCTAATTCCTGTTTGCCGACTTTTTGAGATCTTTGTATATCTTAGAAACTTTTCGTAACTTTTATCTCAGTAACTACTCATCACTGCAACTGGAAATTTTGTATGCAAGTTTAGAATGATTTCCTATACCGCAAATAGCTATTTCAGGATTGCCAGACTTCTACTTTCTGTTTACCGACTTAGTTAATTTTCTAGATCTTTTTATGCAAATCTCTCAAATTTTTTAGTACACAATGGAATTGTGCAATTATAACTATTTTTGTGACAAATTATATTGGGAATCTTCTACTCTAATGGGGAGTAGGGGTATCATTTTGTGGCCCTCCAGGCAACAGTACCTCTAGTTTTACTTGTACCAGCGTGAATGATTTGATATTAAGTCTGAAGCTGAGAAATGATATGGTTTGGTAAAACTTCACTGTATCCAGCAAATTACTGTATCAACAGATTTGTGCGTCAAACAGAATTTGAATCCGCACTTAACCTCAATTTTACTTTTGCCTGGAGTTTCAGGGCCCTTCCGACAACGCCAGTTTCGACATACTGTAGTTATTATGCCCCTGCGACTAAAAGTTTTCGTCGCAGGGGCATAATAACTGTTTTACCCTTGTCCGTCAGTTCGTCCGTTCCTCCATCCGTATGAATAAAAACACATCTTTTGATGTTTTTCAGAAACTTTGAAAGCAAATTTCAACAACTCCAAAGGAATCTTACTCACAATAAGTAGATGTGCACACACGTATCTAATGGCTGCTGTAGCCATGGAAACTGAAAAAAGGCGGGAAAATTCAAAGTGCCTCAAATTCGATGAAACTTTACAGAAAGGATATCTAGCATACATTTAGCTCAGAATTTTCAAAATGGCCAGCGTTGCCATGGAAATTGAAAAAAGGCGGGAAAATTGAAAATGCCTCAAATTTGATGAAACTATACAGAAAGGTTGCCTACCTTCAATAGAAATGATTTAAGGGCCCACTACACGGAAATTTGGTTTAAAAGGGATATAATTCAACTGTATATTATATGAAAAAAGGGGAGTATTTCATCATGTCCATACTTGTACTGTGTCCACACTTACACAGTGTCCACACCTGTATTGTGTCCACAGACACTTCAATCTAATTAAAATTAGATTGCACACACTTTAAGTTGCACTCACTCTATTGATTCAGGGTTCAGTAAGTGGGGGCATAATTGGTTGCCGTTCGACGACAGCTCTAGTTTTGTTGTTGTGTTGGACACCTAGTGTAGAATCAACACATAGGGATCACTGTAAGTTGTCTTGTATGTGTCTGTATTTCCATTTGTCCTTCTGTATGACATCAAAATTATATACCAATCCACAACTCCTAATAAACTGCTTGGTACTTTTCAACCAAACTTTCTAACATAAAAAAAGGACCATTCTTTATTGTTGTTTTTCATCTTAATGGCTAATTAATGTTATGGTGACAGTCTGCTTGATTTTATCTCAAAACTTTGTCTATTATAATGAATTGCAAGTATCAGACATCTAAAATGTGAGCCACTCTTAAATTAATATTTCATTTAATATTGGAAAATTTTCATGGTAATATTTTGTATTTTCAAATCCAAACCTGCAACCATTACACCATTTAACTTGGTCAAGTTGATTAATTTTGCATGTCTAGCTTTAATTCATGTTCATAACTATGTTTTTTACAGAGCCAGGTCTGAGCCTTCACCATTATCCTCTTCTCTGCTGACAGATTGGATGGAAGTGACTGGTGATTTAAATATAGATATGGATGCCTTAGAACAGGAACTAAGCCTACAGTCACCGATGGCTTTATCGTATAGTGATTTATCCCTGTATCCAACCTGATTCTTACAAACAATTTTGTAGGTGACAAATTTTTCAGTTTCTGTAAATTTTTAGTAGCAAAATAATTTTTATTAATATTTTTTTGTGTTATGGTTACAAAGGCATTCTCAATGATTATGTTCAGTTAAATCATATTACAGATTTAGATTTTTTCACATTTAGATTAAAAAAATTACAGAAATGAAAAATCCATTAAAATTAAGGGCTGTTCCAGCCAAACATACTTGGGACGGGGGGATGCACTTTAAAATTGTTGCTATTGGTTGGTGTTATTAATTTAAGTCTGCATTCACAATCAAATAAAAAAAATCTTATTTTGCATCAATGGGTGGTCATGACAATTTTCAAGTGTCATGTATGTTTTGCTTTAAACAGTCCGAATTGGAATGTTTATACATGTATATTTATTTTGATTTTAGAAGCCAGCAATCTTTGAAATTTAACTTTGTCAAAAGTTGATATCTCCCCAGAAAAATTGAATTTGAATTATTTTATTATCATAAGTACAAATGATGATTGGTTAAGTCTGAAAGGCCAGCAAAATTATGTTTTGATTCAAGAAAGTTAAAAAGAAGGGTCAAAACAGAAATTCTAGTCTCAGCATTTCATAAGTCTTCAAATTAGTTTAAAACTTGAAAATATCCAGCTATTATGTCCAAAAGGTATAACCCCCTTTTGTTGAACTCGGAACCTTGGCCTTATTTTGGGTGTGAACTTTGGACTTGACCATTTGAGTCTATGGACTCCATCAACTCAAGGGTCCAAGCATTTTGTAGTGGTATTTCAAAAGATTGAAAATCAACACCGGACTTCATCTCTAATTTTGGATGTACTATGAAATCTAAGGAAGATGAATGGTTATACCGTCATGATGGAGATCATTGGAAAATCTTTTTGAAATCTCAGACTTGAGAGAATATTATTTTTACATATGAATATTTTTTCAGATTTTGTTCTGAGTATTTATTATCCATTGATAAACATTTCAATTAATCTAAGTAGGTTTAAAATAGTAGACCTAGGGTATGGGAGATAACTTTATTTTACAAGTAAATTTATGAACAATATTGTTTTTGTTTATGTTTTTGGTCTAGTACATCAGTAAGTTTGTAGATTGAACAAAAAATAAGTTTCCAGTATTGAAATATTTAAGTCATGTCCTAACAGTAGTTTGCACAATTTTGATGGATTTCAGTACATTTATTACTATAAAACCCAAACATTATTGTAAAGAAAGCGGGTAGAGATGTCTTCAGACTGTGATTTTTACACATTCTTTATAAAATATTACCTGTGTAAAATTAATTTATACATGTAGTTTAAAATATGTTGAGCATAATAAAATATTTGTTGGTACCATTGAGTTTTAATTTACCTCAACAAAAATTGTATGAGAATATGATTCTAGCTTTGTCAAAGTGTATGTTTTCTTAGCTTGTATGGTAAGAATTATGTTTCCGTCTGACAACTAAATTAGGATTTACTTGTCCGAAATGAATCATTACTTGTCCAAACGGTTCAGAATTTCATTTTATTAAAATTTTTTTGCTTGTCCTGTGGGCCAGTAGTTCTAAATTTTACTTGTCCGATTCAATTTGGAATGGTAGGGACAAATCAGACAAGCCTTATTGTAGAGCCCTGGATATTGAATATTAAGCTTGAATGATGATTTGCACAACTAAGAAATTATTTGAATCATTATGTTTGTATACACAGGAAATGTAGTTTTTCTTTGATTGATGGGAAGGTGATTTGATCTGAATCTTTTTCATTATGTGTTGTACAGTGTTTGTAAATTTCAGTTCTATTTTATTACCATTTGATTTATTGGTTACAAGCTCATTTGAAATTGCTCTTGTGTAATCAACCAAAAATTTTTTTCCACCCAAGATAATACTGTGTTGTCATATTTATGGTGAAATAATACAAAAGGCCATTAAACTTGCCTGGACATCATTATGGCATATTGCTGGTTTATAATATTAATTGTCTTGCTCGTAACAACAGTTACTCATAGAAGTGTGACATCAAATTGAAATTTTTAGCTCGGTCAGTGTGAGCTATTGCCATCACTTGGCATCTGTCGTCTGTCTGTCCGTCTGTTAACTTTTCACATTTTCATAAACTCCTCTGAAGCAACAGAAGAAAATTCAACCAAACTTTACAGGAATGATGTATGGAAGGTCCTTAACAAAGATTGCTTATTTTGTTCCCATCCGACAAAAAATATTGCCGCCAGCGCTTAACTTGTATTTAACATTGGACCCTATTGGAAAAACATTATTTTCATCAACTCCTCTGAAACCACTGAAGCAAATTCAACCAAACTTTACAGGAATGGTGTATGGAAGGTCCTTTACAAAGATTGCTCATTTCATTCAGATCCGACAAAAAACATGGCCACCAGCGCTGAACTTGTATTAAACATTGGACCTATGGGAAAAATGTCATTTTCATCAACTCCTCTGAAACTACTGAAGCAAATTCAACCAAACTTTACAGGAATGATGTATGGAAGGGTCTTTACAAAGATTGCTCATTGCGTTCCAATCTGCCAAAAACATGGCCGCTAGCACAGAACTTGTATTAATCATTGGACCCTATGGGAAAAACATCATTTTTTATCAACTCATCTGAAACCACTGAAGCAAATTCAACCAAATCTTTCAGGAATGACATATGGAAGGTCCTTTACCAAGATTGCTCATTTCATTATGATCAGAGAAAAAAACATGGCCGCCAGAGCAGCACTTATAGCATTGGACCCTATGGGAAAAATATCATTTTCATTAACTCCTCTTAAACTACTGAAGCAAATTCAACTAAACTATACAGGAATGAGGTATGGAAGGTCTT